>CDEZ01020460.1:0-11736 GCA_000826365.1 Acanthamoeba royreba
TGTGCGTGAGCTCGGAAGAACGGGTAGAAGGCACCAGCTTGATACCAGCGGGTCACAAGCTCAGCATCAGGATTGCCAAAGAAACCGCCCACGTCAGCTGTTGATAGATGCATTGTGTTAATTCAAAATGGCAATGAGGTCAAGGGGCAACAGTTCCTACCTCCTGAGAAAGTGATTCCGGACACGCCCAAGGAAAGCAGCATTGGATTAGCAGCTGCTAAGTGCGACCACTGCGCCGCATTGTCTCCTGTCCACACAGCAGCCGATCTATTGCCAGGTGAGCAGCCTGGAAAACGGCAGCGGATCTGCGCACTGTACCTTTGAGTACCGGCGAAGAAGGCACGGGACAGAACGAACGGACGATCGTTGTGATTAGCGTCGCGCTGTTGAAGACCCTCAGATGTGGCCCAGTGCTGTAGGATAAATGGATTAATATACCATGTGGGTAATGCCATGCCTAACATCACGTACATAGTAAAGGCCATAGAGGTTATGGAGGTGCCTGTGTTCCCATACGTTGGGCTCAACACCGTGCAGGGCATCTTTAGGCATGGACACTTCGGGGCCGTTGAAGACTGAAGGCTGTACGCACAAAATGGTTAACAAGAAACAGCAACTTGAAGGAGAGCGTTAAGCTAAGGTTTACCTCGTTCATGTCGTTCCAAGTATACAGAGCGGGAGTAGAGCCCTGGTAGTTAGAGAAAGAAAACTTGCTCGCCCACCACTGCCGAACCTCGCTCCTACAGATGGACGGTCATTAGCGTAATAAGGGCATGACTGGGAAGGGAATTTACCTTGAGAAGTCGAGATAGTAGGAAGCACCAGGCCAGCACCATCCCTCATAGTCAGCGTTGCTCTTGTCCTTGACAAAGTAACCCAAATCCTTGGCTTCCTTGTAGATGTGATATCCCTCATCCTGGGAAAACAAAAGATCAGAAAGAATGGCATGCTTTCTTAAAGGAAGCTGGCTTACCTTCTTAATATGAGGATCAATGATGGTAACCATCTTCCTGCCCTTAGCTTCAATATGACCAAGCATGTCCTTAGGCGTGGGGAAATGGGTGGGGTCCCAAGTGAAGTATTTCTTGCCATCAGTGTGCTCAATGTCAAGCCAAATAACATCCATGGGGATATTGTGCTTATCAAACCCTACGTTCAAATTAGTAAATCTTGATACTCATGTATCCCTGCTGTCCACTTACCATCGTCGACCTGTTTGACATCAGCTTCATCCTTGTAGTTCCACTTGCACTGATGGTAAGCGATGGAGAACAACTGAGGAAGAGGTGTTGTGCCTGGTCGTAAATCATGAGATGATACACCAAACCAGCTGGATGAAATCATAACATACCGGTCAGACTCGCGTACTGCTTGAAGATATCGTGAGGCTTAGGGCCCATGAGGAAGAACACATCCATAACGCCCGACTCGCTCATCCAATGAGTTTTGCGGGCCTGCATGCTGATGTGAGCATGCAATAAAGATCAGTTTAGTGAGTGGCTGGCTTACGTTGCTGGTGTGCACAACATCGACGAAGGTCTCAGCGGCGTTGAGCCAGAAGATACCAGTAGTAATACCTCCTTGGGACAACGCGAGCATGAGGGGAACCGAACCATAAAGAGACATGGTGCTGTCCAACTGCATAGGATGAAGTTAGGACGCATTGCAAACGAATAGCAAGATGCCATTTTCCTCACCTCATACTCAAACACATCGAGATTGTAGAGACGGTAAGGGTCGAGCAACTTATCGCCATTCTCGGCCCTTGATTGAACAAAAAAATGTTAGCTAGAATAAAGGACTATGCAGAGAAGGCAATACCTGGTGGCCTTCAGAGCAAGAGTGGACGCGTGTTCGGGAATACCATACACGGCCTTCGCACCGTGGAAGGTGAAATCAACACCAAGTGACTCAGGGCCACGAGGCTTCGAATCACTGGGGAACGACGAAACATGGGCAGAGTTATAACACGAAAGATCAATAGGCGGTAGTTTGCGTACGTGTGGGAACCGAAGGTCTCCTCCCACAAGCCGTTTTCATCTTCAACGGGCGCAGCCGGTTCCTTTTGCTCGACTCCTTCGCCTGCGTGTGTGGAATTAGCACTGAATGAGATTGATATCACATAGAAGAGGATAGAGCCAATACTCTCTTCCTCATCCTCTTCCTCCTCTAATTCATCATCATCCTCTTCCGCACCCTCTTCCGGCTTGGCATCCGCGGATTCTGTTGCCTTGCGCTCCTGCAGCTCCTCAAACTTAAGAAGGTTGCGTTCGTTGAGCGATATGAGCTTCTCGTTTCCGGCATAGACGTCCACATGGAAGGGGTCCATAGTAATGACGGCGCTCAAGGAGGCCGACGGGTTACCAAAGGAGAGCTTGAGGTCCTTGTAACTGGCCTGGGCCGTCTGCAGCGTAGGCAGCAGTACATCGGGCACCTCGTACCGCGGCTTGAGCGGGTTCTTCTCTTTGAACCGCAGACGCAGGATGTTGTTCTGGTAGGCTGTCAGCTCCAGGACAAATACTACCTGGGTCGAGTCCGCACTCGATGTCTTCACCACCTCAGCAGTCAGTCCTGTATAAAATTATTTCATCGATCAACATCAGCAACGGATCGCCCAGCACAAAAATTAAGAAATTGGGGCAGTGAGGGCGGCACCAGTAGTGGAGGTACTGACGGTGTCGGGATTCAAGCGGAAGGTGGCCGAGCGATTCAAATCTCGATGCCTGCGGCAGAAGCTGGTCTGATCGCAGGTCCTGAATTTGCTCCTATCCACGGCCTCATTGAGGGAACTGAAAAGAAGAATGCCCAGGACCAGGCCCACGAAGACGAAGGAGCGCGAAGGGCCCGCCATAACACCACACTGCGGCGTGTTTGCTGATCGATCGTGGCCTTCTAAATTATTAAATGATTTTTGTCAGCGGACTAGGGGTGACGTCACCGAAATCTCTGGTATGGCTGAATGCTTTAAATTCTCTTATCGAAAACTCCTGGAAACATGACTTGCGACATGATTGCGTTGCACAGCAACGAGTTGTTGGCAACAAGCGTAAACCGCAACCAGCACGAGACACTTGCGTACATTGGCCTGGGGAACCAGGTTCAGACCAATTGATTTTTGATTGAGCTGTTCATCTTCAAAGTTCACAACGATGTCCAAGAAGATTGTGGTGAAGTGCTACTACAACGGCGAGGTGCGAGCGATTGGCACCGTCAAGTCCTCCACCACGCTCAAGTCGCTCAAGAAGAAGGTGCGAAAGGAGTTTCACCGTGACCTAGATCTCAAATACAAGGATTCCGATGGCGACATTATCGCCCTGAAGAAGCCCTCCCACCTGCGCGACGCCATCAAAGGTATCAACATTTTCTCGATTTAAATATTAAACCAAAGTTTTTAAAAATCTTATTTATTCTCGAATATTATTTTTCCCCAATACTCTTCAATTGTTAATGATGTGTTACAAAAAGCTTTGCTCGATGCGGGCGAAAAGATGCTTCGGCTTACGCTGGCCGATAAGCCCGATTCGATTTCGCAGACCGAAGAGGAGATCCTTGACGCCATGTGCCAAGCGGTAGTCGTGATCGACAAGAAGGTTGGTATCTCCTCTGTCTTTTCCTCTACCGGCTTCTTTATTTGTGTACTCTGAGTGAGGAATCGCCGGCATGCTCATATCCGATCGCCTGTGCAGGCCAAGATCATCCTGTTCAACAGGTCTGCCGAGAAGATGTTCGGTTACTCGAGGAAGGAGGTGCGAGCAAGCTGATAATCCATTTCGGTTGCGCCCGCCCATCTTGCTAATGTGTCATACCCAAAACAACAGCTATTGGGTAACAATGTCAATATGCTCATGCCTGCGTCTGATGCTGCCGACCACGATGAATACGTTAAACGCTATCTCAAGACTGGAGAGGTACCGAATGCACCATCACATGCCTTAACCTTGCACAGAGCTAAAATAGCTATTGATCAGGCCCGCCTCATCGGCAAAGGCAGGCAAGTGGTTGCCCAGCGGAAGGACGGCTCTACCTTCGCGATTACCCTCTGCCTCAGCGAGAATAAGGGGTCCAACCATCACACCTTCTGTGCCACTTTGCAGGAGGTGGTCGTGAACAATCCTTCTCAATGTGCGCTTACTCTCCTCTTCAGTCTCGATGCTGCAACCTAACCCTAGTGCTTGATCTCAGCGTCGGGAAAGTCCTCATTCACATTGTTGGAGAACATCTTGGATACGGCGATTGTGGTTAACGATAAGGGTATTGTACAGTATTTTAACAAGCAGGCCGAAACCTTCTTCGGTTATAACAGGTGGGTGCTTGTCTTCTTTCCCTTGTTTGCACACCACACTAACCCACAGTTGGTACAAACCAGGTCTGAGGTTCTCGGACGCAATGTAAAGATGCTCATGCCTTCGCCTTTCGCTGATGAGCATGATGACTACATGAGGAATTACGTGACCACGGGCGTGGCCAAGATCATTGGCACAGGCCGCGACGTGATTGCCCAACTCAAGGATGGCTCAATCGTTCCTGTAAATCTGTCCATCACCGAAGCTGTGCGAGACGGCAACCGTGCGTTCACTGGCATCTTGCGTGAGATTAAGGAAGAGCAAGTCAACGAGAAATCTATCCTTCAACAAGAACGCGAGGTGCTTGATCACTTGGTGGTACCGGCCGTCGTGATCGACGACAAGGGAACCATCCACGCCTTCAACAAACCATCTCAGGTTCGTCACAACTCCGGTTCATTTGGCGCTCGCCCTTAGCTAATTGTTTGCGGTTATCGCTTGGCCCTTCACAGGAGCTGTTTGGCTATACCTTGATCGAAGTGGTAGGCAAGAACGTATCGTTGCTGATGCCTGAACCTGACTCGTCGCGTCATAATGGTTACCTGGCCACCTATATTCAGACTGGCCGTAAGCGTGTCATCGGTAAGCAGAAGCTTTAACGCTTGAATTCAGCGGCTCACCATTGGTTTCAGGTGTCGGACGAGATGTCGTCGGCCGTCACAAGGACGGCAGGAGTCTTGCGGTACACTTGTCCGTAACGGAGAGGAAGGACGGCGACAAGAGGATCTTCACCGGTATCATTCAGAAGCTGGGCAAGTGACAGCCTCAGAGCTTATGATGTGTTGCATTTCCGTTTTCTTTATTTAAAAAGAAATTAATGAGGAAATAAAAATAGGAAAGATTAACTTCCTCGAAATTTGGAAAACACATTGTTAATTGTTACGCAACGATCCTCACCGGAGAGGTACGTGAGAGGTGAGAATCTTTAGTGGTAGATTAACGGATTAAATCATAGTCCTTGTGCGGAGAAAAGATGAGCTCCCTCTCACCGAAGAGTGCGGTGGCGGGGTATGAGCACGCTATCGCCGGCTTCGGAGCTGGAGCCACAGCCACCCTCCTTACCTACCCGCTGGACCTGCTCCGTACCCGCTTTCAAGGCACAGCCACGCCCGCCTGCTGTTGGTCTGCATGCTGCGCTAGCTTCTGACGCACCTGTGGCACAGTGAAGGACCTGCATCACGTGAGTGAGTCGCTTCGATATAAATCCATGTGGGATGCAGTCACCAGAATTGTACGGAAGGAAGGAGTGCAGGGTAAAGCTCGCTGTTGCCTAGCGCTTTAGGTTCGCCATGCTGATGATCATTCTTCCATTGATCTGACCAGGTCTTTACCAAGGGTTCTCGCCCAACTTAATCGGCTCAGCTATCGCCTGGGGCCAATACTTTTACCTGTATTGCATTGTCCCTCTGCTTGGTCGTGCATGAATGTGTCTCTTACTATGTACATCTCTATCACGACAGATATCAGCATGTCAAAGTGGTCATGCGAGGCAATCAAGAGAAAAAAGAGCTCGGAGCTACACAACATCTCCTTGCTGGATTGATTGCCGGAGCTATGACAGCGACTTGCACCAATCCCATATGGGTAAGCCTGCCCTGTCTTGATGATACCACCTTCTATTTTTGACCTTGTAATGTTAATCGAGCGCAGGTTGTCAAAACAAGAATGCAAACGCAACTGAGAGGGACAGAAGGGAATTATCGAGGGCTCGTGCGTACGCAAAAACCATCCGAAGCTTCTAGTACATTGCCTTACCTTGTGGTGCATATAGATGGAATTGCTACGCTGTGGCGGGAAGAGGGGATTGCAGGGTTTTACAGAGGCTGGGTGCGTTTATCTAGATCCTCAAGTTTATCTCTCATTGTTTTCAGTAACCTCGTGCACTATTAGGTGCCAGCGCTCCTAGGGGTATCACATGGGGCTGTGCAGTTCATGTCGTATGAAGAGATCAGGAAGCTACTTGGTCAATACCTTCAAGCTGTGCACGGCAAGGTGGAGATGGTAAGTCATTCCTGTTGTGCTTCGAGCAAAACTAACGAGCACCCGTTTATATGCGCCCTCAGAATACACTGCATTTCATGGGGATGGCTTGTCTCTCAAAGCTTGCAGCATCAGTCATCACCTATCCTGCTCTCGTCATCAAATCACGACTACAGGTCAATATCCCTCATGAAACTAGACTGCACCCGTGTGCTCATTCATTGTATCAGATACGACCTCCTCAGTTCTCTGGGTTCGCAGAGTGCTGCTCTTGGACTTGGAAGACTCAAGGAATAAGGGGTACGTAGCGGCCTTGTCTCACAGCCGAAGAACAAGTGTAACCTTCGTCGTTCCGCAGGGTTCTATTCCGGCTTTTGGCCAAACGTGTGGAAGGTGATGCCGAATGCCATCATTACATTCGTTGCGTATGAACATATTGCCAAAGCTCTTTCCGATCTTCGCCAAGAGGATAATAAATGATAAGCAAAGCACCAAATCTTCAAGTAGCGAACCATGATAAACCAGATTGCAACACCCTTTGAAACTGTATTAGAACGCAGACAACTAGCAGGAGCACGAAGAGGGTGTGTTATTGATATTCAACTTCAGATCCTTGCCCGGCAAGATGTCGTCTAGCTCTTCCCTTCGGCTGTGTAGCGGCGGTGTGAGTGCCTCCGATTCTTAATCAGTATGCTGGCGTACCTAATGGCGTTTTTCTTGGCACGGGCTAGAACCTTCTGGGCTAGCGTATTGAAAGCTTGATCCACGTTTATAGCCTCCTTGGCACTCGCTTCCACATAGTCGATCGGTGGGTCTGTTTCTTTACACCTGCAGGTAGGTACACTATAAGCCTTGTATCTAGTGCACCTTGACCCAATCAACGGCGTACCACTTGATCGCTGTATGTCGCTGGATGGCTCGTTTATCTTCGAGGTCAATCTTGTTTCCCACGAGGAGGAAAGGAAAGTCGGGACCCTTGTCGTTAGGTATCTCTGCCTGCACGGGCATTCATTGAGCATTGGGCACTAGGTCTATCGAGCACAATGTGGTGCATCACGCAAGAGAGACGAACCATCTCGAGAAAAGAATTTCGCCACTGATCCAGATTAGCAAACGATTCCACGTTGGTCACATCGTATACCAATACGCACGCCTGTTCGCATCACGTGAGCACCAACAGCTGAAACCGAAAAAGGTAAGGAAGCTGATGTACCTCCGCGCCACGCCAAAAGCTGGTACCGATGAGGCTGGAGAATCTCTCTTGACCCGCGGTGTCCTACATCAACGTCGTTACGAAGTGTACCAGACATAACAAGAATGTACAGATGCTTACCCAGATCTGCATGGTGAGAAGTTGTCCATCGATGAGCACGTCTTTGGCCAGAAAGTCTGCTCCAATCGTCGCCTGGCGAACAAAGCATAAAGCAGTAGAGGGTGAGGACGCATACATCAAGGCCAGGACAGTGCTAGCAACAACATGTCTCTGCCGCCAATGCTGCTCCTCCTTGCGACACCGGTGGCCTCTCGATCGCCCATGCAGGCAAGGAGGCACCCGAGGAAAACACTACCTTATACTGACTTGAGAAGAGCTTTAACGCGTACTGTCGCAGAAGGCTCGTCTTGCCCACCCTGCACCGCCGGCACACAGGTACCCACGCCAGCCGTTTGTGAGTTCAACAACACAAATGGTTATCGGGGCGGAAAAAATAGCGGCAGCACCCAGAGTCGCCGATTACCACCACCTTGATGATGGTGTTCTTTTGTCTGTGGGCCATGTCTCCTGCGCTACAAAGTAGCTGTGTGCTTTGCTGGCTTTTGCTGGCCAAGCGCAAACGTCCTATTGGGCAGTTGCCAAAGTTTTCGGGACGTCCAAAATCTTCCTATTCCTCTTTCTCTTCGTGTCAGTACGCGAAAATTCGAAGCTCGCATAAGGTCCGCCAACTGGCTACTAGTGGGTGCCGGGATAAATCGTGAGGCCAGTTTCGTTCTTCTCGTTTGGTTGTCGAAAACTTTTTTTTATTTTTAAATGGGGAAAAGCTTTTCGAAAATTGAAAAGCTTTTCCCCATTTTCATCCAGCAGGATGGAACGCTACAACAAAGGAGTATTTTTAGGTATGGCAATTCAGATGTGAACCTATGCGACTCCCCTTCACGTCTATATCAAAGGAAAATCTTGATTAAATTTGATATAATTTATCATTTCAAAAATATAATTTGAGAAAATAATAAAAATACGATGCAGGCCAAGGTACCTACGGCGTGGTACATAAAGCAACACCCAAAGGGTCCGACAGGGAACTGGCCATCAAGAAGATTCGCATGGGCAAGGTCACCGAAGATGGCGTGCCATTTGTGGGTCTGCGCGAAATCAAGATTCTTCGCGAGCTGAACCACCCAAACGTCATACAGGCACTACGTCGCTGATTGACCTTGCATAACAACAAACATCATCGGCTGACTGTGTGTCCTGTTACGTGAGGCAGCTGGTGGACGTGTTTACGCACAACGGGGCCATCTGCCTTGTGTTTGAGTACGCACAGACGGACCTGGGTACAGTGCCGATGAGAGGACACTGAGACTAGTCATCCAAACCTTGCTAATTGTCTTACAATTGTAAACAGAGGCTGTAATCAAGTCGCCTGATCCCCTTTCTGCTGCTGACACCAAGGTACTCTCCACTGCATCACGCTGGTTCAAGCCCTCATGCTCACCCGGTACAATTACAGTGTTACATGCAACAGCTCTTACGTGCAGTTGAGTATTGCCACAAGAACTGGGTGCTTCATAGGGTCAGTTCATCAGCAGCCTTAACAAATTGTCAGTTCAATCAGCAGGCATTAACATATTCCTCTCACTTTCTCTATCCAACAGGATCTTAAGCCAAACAATCTTTTGATCGCACCAGACGGCACATTAAAGTTGACCGATTTCGGCCTTGCGCGCATATTCGGCTCTCCCAACCGACGATACAGCCATCAAGCAGTCACCCGGTACAATTGGTAATTTACTAGTGCCGATAGCGGAGTAACTGACACCTCGTGTAGGTGGTACCGAGCGCCTGAGCTGCTGTTCGGAT
Organism: Acanthamoeba royreba; assembly: GCA_000826365.1. NCBI lineage: Eukaryota > Discosea > Longamoebia > Acanthamoebidae > Acanthamoeba > Acanthamoeba royreba. The sequence goes on from CDEZ01020460.1 coordinate 9,400, forward strand.
GCCAACAATACGGTCCAGGTGTTGACATGTGGGCTGTGGGCTGCATCTTTGCTGAGCTCATGCTCCGTACTTGAGCCCCACTATCCAGCACTGTGCAATTTCTTACTCTTTTTCCACTTTACGCGCAGGGAAACCCCTTATGGCAGGTGATTCGGACATCGATCAGCTCAGCAAAATCTTTGCAGCCCTGGGCACACCTACCGAGGAGCAGTGGCCTGTACTTTTCTTCATGTTAACGCTCGTACTTTCACGCCCACTGACCCGCATTTTGCTAGGGCATGACACTGCTGCCAGACTACGTCAAGTTCGAGCCTACTCCAGCACCACCTCTTAGGTATGATACAGCCACGCACAGAAGTCAACCATACTGTTGACACCTAATTTCCCCACGCAGGTCTCTGTTCACCGCCGTCAGCGACGACGCCATGGACCTGTTATTTAAAATGCTCAAGTTTGATCCCACCCAGCGAATTAGCGCCTCCGAGGTTCGTCATGCATTATACACGCTCAATTGCGTTCTGCTAAGATGACCATCTTGCATTAGGCACTGGCACATCCCTACTTCTCTAACGCTCCAGCACCAACCGAGCCAAAGAATCTGCGCTTGCCACGACCTGCTGCGCAAAAGCAGCCGTGAACGAAAACGATTTTGTCAAACATAAATAGTTTTGTAAATTTTGTTTTCCTGTCGACTGCTCCCGCTGTGAAAATCTCCCGCACCAGATCCTTCGCTGCGAGGTTCGATTTTTGAAGTCCAATTAGTCAGCCCGCGAAGGATAATGTACGCCTCACGCTCGAGTGGATTGGCCTCCAGGAGCAGTCTCGCTGCGTCCCGTGTGGGCGCTGCCCGCGTCGGTCACGCCGCCAGGCTTGTGTCCGCCCGCGGCTTCTCCCAGACACTGGTTTCCCGCCAGCAGAAGGTAATTAATTGATTCAATTGGAACACCCCTCGCCCTTCCAAGGGAAGCGGGCCATTAATCATGGATAAGAGTAATCTAACATTTAATATTAACACACATTTTACTCCACCTAACAATAGGGCCAGAAGGACAACGCTCCGTCGGCGGCTCCTGCCTTCAAGATCGACAACGACTTCGATGACTACCAGGATGTCACCGCCAACAAGGAGCTGCTCGAGAAGAACTACCGCGAGGTACCCCCCCCCCGTCGCAGTCTATCTAGCGCCCCATTATTTTGAGTGGCTTTTTGATGTAGTAATTAAGGACTTTTTTTTGGATTGGGTCTAATACAAATTGATCGTATTTGTCTTGTTGGCCATCTGTAGCCGCCAGTGCAGCCGGCGGGCAAGCACGGCGAGTACGCCAGCACCCTCTACGCCACCGCCTCGGTTCTCAACGCCATCGAGGCAGTGGAGAGGGATCTCCAATGGCTCCAGGAGGCCAGTGAGAGTGTACCCATGTTCCAGCAGGTGCGTGCCCCACACATCGCCCCCCCCCCCGCGANNNCCCCCTCCAAAAATCTCCTCTCTCTTCCTCCCCGGTGGGGCGGTCCATAAATGCCGGCATCGCGTTTCAATGCGCGCACTTGAATAATGGAGATTAGCCCGAAAGCTGACGAGATGTGTTTTATATATAGTTCCTCTCGACGGGCCTGCCTGACAAGAAGGTGCAGCGTAAGCTCCTTCAGGGCGTCCTCAAGGGTGCCAACTTCCACCGCCTCACCCAGAAGTTCGTCGGTATTACTGCGCTCTTACGTTGAGAGAATCCGCACCGCTGGCTCTTTTAACTCGAGTTTGCGTCTACAGTCACTCAGCTTATGGAGACCGGTGATCTCAAGCTCATCCCCGACATTGTCTCTGCTTACGCCCAGATCATGAAGGCCCACCGCAAGGAGGTCCCCGTCGTCTTCACCTTCGCTTCGGTAACGCGTCTTTATTCCTCCAAGAGTTATATCTGTGGCGTAATTAACATGAGCTGTTATGTACGTACGCAGCTTCCCGACAAGGACTTCCTGGCCCGGCAGATTGAACGCGTCAAGAAGTACCGCCTGGATGCTGATGCTACTCCCCAGTGGGAGTTCAAGGCACGTTACTTTCTGACTATTCACAATCCCCCTCAGTCAGTGATGAATATCTTGTGATGATTATCGATGATTGTAACAAACATCACTCTAATTTTTTACTGAGCACGCAGTTTGATTGACCGTGTGGTTGAATCGATGAGATAATTGACTTACTCTGTTTTTAAATCTCATGCAGATCAACCCTGCTCTCATCGGCGGCTTCACCGTAGAGGTGGGCAGCAACTTCAAGGGCAACTTCACTCTTGCTAATCAGTTCGAGCACATGCGCCAGCTCTTCAAGCAGGCCGAGGAGAA
>CDEZ01020462.1:0-11254 GCA_000826365.1 Acanthamoeba royreba
ACCGAGCCACCTGGCCACCTCCACCAACCTTTCCCACCACGACGACCACGACGACGACCAGTTCGAGCTCATCAGCGACGACAAGCTCGACCAACTTGCCGGCTTCTCGCACGCCGAGGCCTCCGAGTACGTCAACACAGCTTCTCTTGCCTACGTACCCGCCAGCGAGCTCGAACACCACATTCCCGTCTCGCCCGATGTTCACCTGCGCACCTTCGAAAGCTTGGCCGCTCAGGGCTTTGTGCGTGCCCACAACAAGCGCCTCACCATCGCCTTCAAGGGAACCTCCACCCTCTACGACCTGCTCATCACCGACCTCAACGGCCTCCCGGCCTTCCCCGCCGCCGACCTCGTGCCGGCCGGCGGCTGGTGCCATGCGGGCTTCTTCAAGGCCTTCGAGTCCATCTGGCCTCAACTGGAGACCATCATGGACGAGCTCGTGCAAGTCGAGGGCCTCTCGTCCATCACCGACGTGCACATGATCACCATCGTCGGCCACAGCCTCGGCGGTGCGCTGGCCACGTTGGCCGGCCTCTACCTCGCCAGGTACGCACGCTCTTCGACCTCCTCCTCCTCGTCATCGGCCGCTGCTGCCGTCGATGAGCTCGTGAGGAACAAGATACGAACGATCACGTTCGGTTCGCCTCGCGTGTTCAACCATCGTGCGGCCAGCTTCTACAACGAGCTGGGCCTGGGCGCGCACAACCTGCGCGTGGCCGAGAACGACGTCGACGTGGTGACCATGGTGGGCCTTGGCGCCATGGGCTTCAAGCACGTCGGCCTCAACCTGGCCATCAAGCTCGACCGCCAGTCCTTCTTGCCCCATCTGCTCGACGGCTACCTGGCTGGCCTGGCCGCCATCGATTCGACCACGTTCGTGCCGACCTTCAACGTGGGCTTCCGTCGTCGCGTGGGCCACATCGTCTGCTCTCTGCTGCGCGCCAAGAGGCCCATGCGCTTCGCCCTGTAGACCACATGACCTCGGATGTCGCCTCATCATCGTTTCCTTGATGTAAATTACTGTTACCTTCCAGAGAAGACTGAAAATGAATTCTCCATTGAACCCCACCCCCGCGTCGCTTCCGTTAATGGCCTCTCGGTCGTCCTCTACGGGTAGTCCAATCTCGATTTTTGTCGTTCGAAATGGGCTTTCAATTTATTGTCTCCCTATCCAAGTCCTCATCTACGAAGTAGATTCTACGGAGAGGCCATCCTCTACTTCTCAACATCTGGTATCCGATTGATCTACCATCACAATTCGTTCGAGGATTACAAAGTCTGCGCTGCGCATTCACGAAAAGTTTACGATTTGCCAGAATTATTTGGAACGCAACTTTTACCGAACAATCGAAAATAATATCAAAAGCAGCTTTGCTCTGATCTCAAACGCTGTGTTATTAACACCATCGGGAACGAACTTAGTTACAAAAGAAGTTAAGAGAAGAGGAGATGAGAGAGGAAGACAGATCAGCGTGAAGAAAGAGGCTTAGATGTGCTTAACTTCAGTGCCCTGACGGAGTTCGACCATCGGTTTAGACTTGTCGTTGGTCTCAACATGCTTGAGGTGCACGTCGCCCTTCCGCACCTCATCGAGGAGCCTCTCCTTGCCCTTGTCGCTCTTGCGCGGCTTCACGCCGGCTCCGTCGTCCATGACGTGGATGAGCGTGTGGTCATTCTCCTTGATGTCCTTCATGAGCATCTCACGGCCCTGCTCCGCCGAGCGAATGCTGCGGAAGAGGTCGAGACGCGGCGCCGAGCGGTCGTGGATGAGACTGCGAGACACCGGGCGGAGCTTGTGCACGCCACTTCGGTGGATGGACGCCCAGAGATCCGTATACAGGGTCGATCGGGCGCCCTTGAACTTGAGGTCCTTCCTCTTGAGAGGAATAGAGCGGAGGAGGCCGCGCTCCTTGTAGTCAACATAGAGCATCGGCTTCATCGTGCGTCGCAGACGGATGTCCTGCAGGAGGGGCTTGATGTCATAGGACTTAAGCTTGAAGCTCGTGCGGCCGCCGGGCACCAGGAACAGGTCGGCCACGTGCGGGCGCTCGCGCACCTCGACGTGACGCATGCGCGAGTGGGACTGCTCGAAGCCTCCCTGGCGCATAAGCTCGGAAAGGAGGGCCTCGCGGGCCATCAACACCTTGACTAGCTGAGCACGCAACTTGTGGAACTTCTTCTCCTCGATCTGAGCCTTCTGGAGAGCGACCTCGGCCTCACCCTTAAGCTTCTGCTGATGACCGACCGACTTGAGATGCTTATCCTTGAGGACGCGACCCAGAGTCTCCGTGAGCACACCGAGGAATTGGTCCGTGTAGCCGACGACGATGGAGGCCTCGGTCTCGATCTTGTCCTTGGCCTGATCGAACTTCTGCTTGTTGAACACAGCGCCGAAGTTGTCGCGGGCCTGATCGAAGGTGTCGTGGGGGTGGGTGACCTTGTCGCGAATGGTGTGAGTCACACGGAGCGAGCGGTCATGGACCTCCTCGCCGAGCTTATCCATGACATCGACAAGGTTCTCCTTGTATTCGTGCGCCTTCTCCTTGGCGTGCAGCTTGTGGGAATCCATGCTGAGGTGGGTGGCCATTGTAGCTGTTAGGGAAGAGGAGGAGAAGAGAGCTCTGAAGTTGTGTGAGTGAGAAGGCTTGAGTTAGTTCTGCTGTTGAGTGATGATGGAGTTAGAAAGCTGGTCACACATTTATACCACCAGAAGAGCGAAGGGACGGCGACCAACCGTAGAGTCCATACGAAATTTCCGACCAAATTCGTAGATTTTCGTTCACGGGCTTTACTCCACTCCGGTGTTTGAAATTCGATTGGCTCCAGGAGTTGGGCAAGGAGAAAAGAAGGACGAACCAGGCGAGAATCCGATGCTTCTTGCTCGTCGGCCGTAGTGCTCAGCACCAGAGGTCATAGATTATCCTTCACGCGAAAGCAGGCCACCGTCGTTTTGGGCCGTGCTCAACAATCTGCTGCCTGACCTGATCTCGATTCTGTCAAACCTGTGCTTCTTCCGCCAGGAATGAGGGCTACCGAGGCCGTTAGTGAGTCAGGGCGAATCAAGCTCCACATCTGCAAGGAGGATAGCTGCAAGATAGAGTTCGTGTTGTGCCAGTTTAACCTTACACCTCCTCCTCATTGAGGAGCATGTTGGGGATACCCTTCTTGATTGGGAACGCACGGCCGCAGTTCTGACACTTGAGCTCTCCCTCCTGCACATTGATCTGCAATGAATGCACCAAGTTCCAGACAGACAGACAGATTAGTACCACTTCCTTGAAGGCGTCAAAACGTCTATCTTCACACAACGAGGCACAAAGAAGTCCAGACATCGTAGCACAGAGTGAATGCACATCATCACGATGCTTGCGAGCGTGGTGGGAGGAGTGAGATGCTAGCCACTTTGAGTACCTCCACAAGAGCCGTATGCAGACCTCGCAGAAAGTTCTCGTCTTCGCTGGCGTTCGGGGGTAGCTGCTCCGGGATCTCCACAGAGAGCTGCAATAATATTCCATTAAAATAAATATTTAAATAAAGATTATGATTTTAAAAATTCACAAACAATAAATTTTGTACCAATTAAATGAATCAACGAAATATTTTAAAAAGAAATTATTGCAGAAAAGAAGAAAGATTGGAGAAATCGACCGGAAGAGATGATCAAAAAAAATAGATATGATGATTTTCTTCTTTTGAACAAAAAAAAAAAAAGGACGCACGTACAGCTTTGGCGGCAAAGTAGAGGGCGGAGTAGTCGAGCTTGGTGAGCATGTGCCGAATGAAGTCGGGGCGGAATTCGGTCTCCTCTCGGCTGACCTGCGACGGCACGAGGGCGAGCGGGAAGTTGTTGGACGTGCAGCCCTTCTTATTGCATTGAAGCATGTTATGCGTGAGCAGCTTCATCTTTATCTTGTCTTTCAATCTGAACGTGCAAACGTTCGGATTTCGGAAAAATTTGACGTCTGAGCAAATTCTTTCCGAAAATCTAAGGAATTTGACGAAAGTGGTTTGGCATTTCACAAATATTGAGTTTGAGTGAGAGCAAGAGATTAAATCCCAGGTAGAGAAATAATATTTTTTATTCTTAGCAGTCTGCCATATTATTTGCTGCATTTACAGTTTACAACGAGTATTTGTTGTGAAAAGATTTACTATTTTCAAATTATGATTTATTGGATACGACGTTGGATTTAAAATTGTATTTATTATTAAGATAATTATTTTTTTATTAACTGATGACATTTATGTGGATATATCAACCATGTTGATTATTCAGGTGAACAGATATCATGGAGCTGGAGGTCTTGAGCGCGCCAGAGGCCGAGGTGCCAGTAGTAGTGGAGGACAAGAAGAAGAAGAAGGGGAAGAAGAAACAGGATCATCAGGATCATCACAAAGACGACGGCGCGGGAGAAGCTTCGGTTCTTCCCTCCGTTGCAGGTCACGAGGTGGAGGTGCCGATCAAGGAGAAGAAGCACAAGAAGAAGCACAAGAAGGAGAAGTCTGACGCGTCACACAAGGAAGAGGAAGGACAGACTCGTCGAAGCGGGGAGAGCGAGGAGCGCTCTCAGCCTACGGACAACGAAGAGAGCGATTCCAGAGAGCAAGACGAAGAGGGGCATAGATTGAAGGTAGCGCCTCAGGTGGCGGAGAAGGTTCGATCCCTGCACAGCAGCGCACCGGCCATCGGCGTGGCGATCAAGAAAGCGGTCCAGTTCACCGTACGGCGGATCTCATAGATTCTCCTGATCGTTTTGTACTGATTGCGGTGTTTTCGGCGACACACAGGTGGCCACAGCCACAATGCTCAAGGACGAGGATGTCATCGAGGACGAACACTACACTGACTACGTCGTGTACCACACTAGGTTCCTTGCACTCTTTGTGACTTTTCCAAATTGAAGACTCATTCGTTGTTGGAGTGCAGAAGCAATGCTCTGTCTACGCCGATGGTCATCACTGATTACAGCCCGCTCATCTTTCACCGCATGAGGGGCTTAGTTGGGGTAACACCGCAAGACTATCTTGTGCGTCGCCTCTGCACGTTGTCAACGACAGCCCAATCCTTGGTTGCTCACATGATCGCTTACACTTAGGATGAGTGGCTCAACACACCTATGAATGAACCGAAATTATTTAAGAAGGCCGCAAGCGGCAAAAGTAGGTATCTCCTTTAAGTGAGTATCGTCATGGTTTGCTCATGCTTTGTTCTTTCAGGCGGAAGTTTGTTCCTCTTCTCTGCAAATGGACGGTTCATTATCAAGACTCTTCCTCTCAAGGAGGGCAGGACTCTCATCAAGATGTTGCCTGCCTATTATAAGGTACGTTCATTCACACGAAGCTGTTATAATCGTTGTCTGTGCTTACACCTCACCTCCAGCATCTTATTGACAATCCGCACTCACTGCTGTGTCGCTTGCTCGGCTACTATTCGATTGAAGGTTCGTAATCTCTTATGCTCGACCGATGGATAAGGATTGTATAAGACTTAAGTACTTTTGTTCGTGGTGGTGGTACAGTGGGTGGTCATACACACTATCTAGTCATGCAACGCAATATCTTCTACAAGGCTCCTCTCTTTTCAGAGATATATGATCTCAAGGTATCGCTCATGTGATTGCGAATTGTAGTATGGGGATGACACACGACTCTTCAGGGTTCTACACGAGGTAGAAAATCTACAGAAGAAGAACGGAAACGGTAACCTTAACTTCTACACTCGATGTTCACGCAACTGACATTTTCTTGCGACAGGGGCGGTAACAAGTGTGTACTGAAAGACCTTGACTTTATCGAATCAAAGCGTAGGATAGACCTTCCTGAGTCAGTTAAGGAGGAGTTCTTGGATGCCATCAAGCGAGACAGTGAGGTACAGCATCGGCTGTTGCTTTTGTTTACGAGTCTTACGCTTTCTCTGTCGTTCCAGTTCCTAGTTCCATCCAACTTAATCGACTACAGTCTGCTTGTGGGTATACACAAGAAAGAATCGGTTAACCCAAAAAGCATTGAAGTGAAGGAGTGCAAGAAGGAGAAAAAAGATAAGAAAGAGAAGAAGAGCAAGAAGAAGAAGAGTAAGGACGCTTCTAGCTCCGAGCGAAAGCAGGAGGAGACCTTCATATGGAAGGATGGCGTGGAATCAGCTGATGGAAGCGAGGTACTCTCCTGAATGGATGATCGAATATTATGGGATTCTCATGTGTAGGTGATATTCATCCTTAGGTGTACTATATGGGAATCATCGACTTTCTATCCCCCTACGCCACCAAGAAGAAGATGGCCCACTTACTGAAGCGCGGGTTGCTTTTCGAAGAACCGGTACAGCACCTTCGCCACGGCTTGCTTGGCCCTCCCCTCACATTCACACTGTTTGCTGCTCTTATGGGCATCACACAGGCCGCGCTCTCGAGCGTGAGAGCCGACTACTACTCCTCACGTTTCATCAACCTCCTCACTTCTACTATTTTAGCGTGATGATCAGTGTCGTTGCGTGCAATCTATCATCAATCTTTCGCGTACATTCCAGCACTAACCTGGATTGCCTTGTTCTTGGTGAATGGGGACGTTGCAGGCCACGATGTCGCTGGTGCGGGCAGACTTCTACGCCTCCCGGTTCCAACAGTTCATGGCCGCAACCCTTGCGCCAGTTCCCGAGCTAGCTTTCCCACTCTCCCCACGTGATCGGGGCAGGGCATGAACTGAAATAAATAATAATTTATTATTGGAAACGAATAATATATTTCATTTAACTATTTCATTCCTAATTACACAATTTTTCTTTCGCTGCCGGACAGATGGGCTACGACACTGACTTTGAAGGCGCTATCGAGGTGCGTCCTCGACTGAGCGATGCATTTGTACAGCGCTACACGGAGGTGGCCTCACACAGGAACAACGTTTATGGCGACGGCGAACGGGGCTCGTTCGATGACCTTGTACGTGGCGCTGAGAGGGTTTCTCTCTCCTTCTTCTTCCTTTTCTTTCTCAGGTCGTTGTACTCATCGTCTTTGGTGGATGGACAGCTGTTCGGAAAGTGCGGTCATTGTGGGCTGCCCCGTATCAAATACGATAACCCTGCCTGGACCGGTTTGGCCCCCTCTTCTTCTTCCCTCTCATGTTGTTTGCCTGCAGAGATCTGATGACGTTTCATCACTATCATGTTGTACAACATGCGAACAGGAGTGCCAGGCTGCTGGGTCCATTGGGAACTTGTGAATGAGCCAGCTGAGGTTTGGGTCAGAGTGGAGTGTTCTGTATTGTCATGCCTTCCTCATGATATCATCGGGGTGCACATTGCTGCAGGAGTGGACGACATTACATTGTAATGGCAGCTCCAAGTTCTACAACTTTGTGCAATGGCTTCAGCTAGTTGTAGACTTCATCGTCAAGGAGAATCCGGAGTTGACAGAGAGCATTGACTTCCAAGGCTCGCTATGGTGGAACAAGAACAGGGAGATTGATGACAAGGGCGTAATGACGGTCGAGGTTCTCTTATCTTTCCTCCTTATGTTGGTTTATGTCTGAGGATTCACTTTGCTTTGAGTGCGCAGAAGGTGCGCAACAAGTGGAAGGTGAACATCCAACTCTTCATCCCCTTCGAGCCCATCAAAACCGTCACGGTACCGACTTCTCTGCCCGCACCAAGTGCGATATACGCGTGCATCTGATCTTGATTGATCAACAGATGGATTTCTACAAATCGTATACGGTCTACTACCGAGGCAACTACTGTCCAGTGCTACTGCCAGGCGAGCAGACAAAAGGTATTAAGCACGATGTTGACTAAGATACCAAGCCTAGCAGCAGCAAGCTCTAACTCTCCACGATAGCTGCTGTGGAGCGCAAAGAAGAGGCCGAGTTTCCTGATGATCCGGTGAACGATCCCGCATGCAAGGATGTGGCTGATGTAGAAGTGTACAAGAGGCCTCAACTACGCTCTTTGGTTAACCTGTGTCTATCCGTCGCAGCCAGCCACGCCACGCCATCCCAGCTTGGTTCGTACAGGCCGCTCTGCAGAGTGCTTCCAGTTCCGGTCTCTGATGTTCACGCAGCAGCAACACAGCTCCCCGATGAGCTACAAAGTCAGCTATTATATGGCGGAAGGCACTGCAGCGGCTGTGGGAAGATATTCTGGGGAGCGGCCAGCGTAGTTGTTCCAGGTGAGAGAGCAGAGTGTTTTGGGTACCACTTCAAGGTGGTGATGGCTGACCTTGATGTTCTTCGTGACAGGAGTGTTTCCCATCGGCTTCTCTGGACTTCCCACTCTTGGCCGGTATTGCTCGCTGAGGTGTTGGGCTGGCCACCAATGAAGTTGCCATAGTGAAAATGAGGGCCATGTAGATTTCCTTGTTAGCGAAGTGATGGTGCATTCCTCATGACTCTGTAGGCTATATGGTGACACACAAGCTGGTGGTTGATAGGAAGGTGAGCGGGAGTTGACAAAGAATTGGATTTAGTCTCAGTTAACCGATCAGAACTCCTTGAAGGACATGTTAGGCATGCCCCAGCTTGGGAAGGACGTCGCATCGGCGTACACCAGGTGCAGACGCCCTATTTGAGTCTGCATTTCCTTCTCTGTCGTCTCTCTCTGCTTTGCCAGTTCTGAAAGAGAAGTCTCAAAGAATAAGCATTACGGTGCGCATGATGTGCAGCATTCCTGTCTCGTACGTACCAGGATCGAAGTAGGGGTCGACTGCAGCTGCGAGCGTGTCATCAAGAAAAGATATAACCACATGATCCAAACGACTGCCCGTGTTCTTCATGTCTGGGCCGCAATTCACCTAACAAAAGGTGATAAGGACCTCGTCTTGAAGATCAGAAATGTCAAACCAAAAGTACCTCCAGGAGAATCGGGTTGAGATCCTCGTCCACCAGAAAATCGAATCCGAATAACTCAAAGCAGTTGGGAAGAGGCATGAAGGCGCTGAACTCGCCTACGCAACACAAAAGGAACTTGTGAGTTATGAGCTATGTTCCAAGTGCCTAAGATCTTTCTCACTTACCTCGGTAAGCAGCAAATACCTCCTTCACATTCACTTTGATCCGCTCCCAAATAGTCTTCACAGCCTGCACATGACGCCTAGATTGTCACTTTTCTGTGCATCGTTCGTGTGGTTTTGTCGTACCTCCTCGCCAAGCTCTTTGCTCAGTTCACTGAGAAGTCTGACCGTAGCGTCCTCGTCGAAGTTGGGATGATCCCGCTGCAGGCAAGAGTTGGTGATGTGTCCATATGTCGATAGTTCAGGCATCTCCTCCTCATCTCGTCGTTTTCGCTGGTTCTTCTTTCGGTTTGCTCTCTTGCGAGCATTTCGTGATTGCTTTTTGCCTTGTTCCGCCTGCGTTTCCCCTGTCTGTTCTTGCTCTGCCTCCTTGTTGTCCGTTTCCGGCTGGCTCGCTTCAGTTATAGCAGGTTGTTCCGGCTCCTTTTGCTTCTCTGGAATGACGTAGTCCTCCATCGCAATCAGGGCGATCGCGTCTTCGTGGACGTACACTTTGAGCCTATCAGGAAGTTGAGTACTTACATCCCAAACAAGGTAGTAACTGAAGGCCCCACCTGCCGACAGCCAAGACATGCACGCGAAGATGAAACTTCTTCTTGTTCACCAGTAATGGCTTTTCGATGTACTTTTGAAGCACCCACTCAACCTGAATGTCATGTTTGGAATGAGCAGCAATTCAGGAGGATTACGAGAGAAAACGAACGTACAAGGTCCTTGTCCTTCAGCACTGTTTCTTTGAGCTTCTTGAGGTTGTTAAGGATCGTAATTCCAGCAGCTTTATCACCTAATGAAGGCTTGAGAATCCACAACCCCACTTTGCCATCTGTGCGTGGGCGAGCGCGGTGAATTCACGTTTATAAGCGGCCAGCAAGTCAAGGCCAGCGAGCGATCGGGTTCACGCACTCTTCTGCTTCTCCTCTTCGAAAGCCTCCCTTGCATCCACAAGACACCAGTCCACCTGCGCAGGATCGATATCGAGAATGACGGTCTTGGGTACACACGCAACCTACGAATAACCAACAATTCATTTGATTAGATTCTCATTTTGATGATCTTCACGACATGCAGTGATAATCGCGCACCAGAGGAGAGCTGGGTCGCTTGGAACAGTACTTCTTAAGATAGAACGCCAGCTGAGCCTTCCGCGTTAGACCTGAACGTAAAGCACGGAACGTGCGACGTCAGCCCATAACTTCCTACGACTCCATGGCAAGCATCGATGGCATGCATCCACGCATCACGCGTACCCTTGCGCAGACAGTAGAAGTTGGCCATGAGACGGCCCTTCAGCACACGATCCCAGTCGATGTTCTCGTAGGCGTCCCACTGCATGTCGAGTGTCGGCTCCGCAGCAGAGTCAACAATACGCCAGTTCGTCCTGATGACGAGAAGAAAACAGACGTTAGAAAAATAAATCTTAATTTTTGCCAAATCTTTACGAAAACATTTAACATATGCAGAAAAATATTTTCAATTAATCATAATTCAGTCATGGATTATTGTAAAAATTCACAAATTGGGATTCCGAACGCACCGCTTCTTGAAGGCGATAAGGAGTCGCTGGTGGACGTAGGACGAGGGTTCGTTGATGAACACCGTGCGCTCTCCGCTTCGCTCTCCCTGCGTCGCCGCATCTCCTGCCGGCGCTTCCATTTTTCGATTTCCGCTTTTTGATTGATTTCCGAAATATTTGTGGAAAAGCTTAAACGTTTCGTTTACCTTGGACGAATTGATTCTGGGCGATCAGATCTATGTTGAGAATTAGAGGGAGGGCCTCTCCGTAGATGAGGAATCAAGAGATTGGAAGTACGTCGCTGAGGACTTGGATCGGGAGGCGGGAAATTGAAAGCCCAATGGACTCGAAGGCCTTGAAGAAGCCCGCATGGCACCAGCCGCCGGCCGGCACGAGGTCGGCGGCGGGGAAGGCCGGGAGGCCGTTGAGGTCGGTGATGAGCAGGTCGTAGAGGGTGGAGGTTCCCTTGAAGGCGATGGTGAGGCGCTTGTTGTGGGCACGCACAAAGCCCTGAGCGGCCAAGCTTTCGAAGGTGCGCAGGTGAACATCGGGCGAGACGGGAATGTGGTGTTCGAGCTCGCTGGCGGGTACGTAGGCAAGAGAAGCTGTGTTGACGTACTCGGAGGCCTCGGCGTGCGAGAAGCCGGCAAGTTGGTCGAGCTTGTCGTCGCTGATGAGCTCGAACTGGTCGTCGTCGTGGTCGTCGTGGTGGGAAAGGTTGGTGGAGGTGGCCAGGTGGCTCGGT
>CDEZ01020463.1:0-13863 GCA_000826365.1 Acanthamoeba royreba
AAATTTGTGGATACGCTCAAGGACACGGACTTTGAGACGAGCAAGGGCGTGAAGGTGGTCCCCACCTTTGACGAGATGGGCCTCAAGGAGCCCCTTCTGCGCGGCATCTACGGCTTCGGCTTCGAGAAGCCGTCGGCCATCCAGCAGCGCGCCATTGCGCAGATCACCAAGGGTCGTGACGTCATCGCCCAGGCCCAGTCGGGTACGGGCAAGACGGCCACCTTCTCCATCAGCGCCCTCCAGCGCATCGACACCACATCGAAGGAGCCGCAGGCCCTCATCCTCTCCCCCACCCGCGAGCTGGCCTCGCAGATCCAAAAGGTGGTCTACTCTCTCGGCAACTTCATGAATGTCAAATGCCACGTCTGCATCGGCGGCACCAACGTCGGTGAGGACATGCGCAAGCTCGATGCCGGTGCACAGATCGTCAGCGGTACCCCTGGTCGCGTCTTTGGTACGTCTCTCAATGGATCCTATCGCGTAATCAATCAAATAATTAATGTCGCGTGTAGAGCCATTTTGAACAACAAATCTTTGCTAATTTGTTCCTCTCTCTCTACTTGAAGATATGATTCGGAGACACAGCCTTCGCACGAGGAGCATCAAGATGCTGATTCTCGACGAGGCCGATGAGATGCTGAGCCGAGGCTTCAAGGAGCAGATCTATGATGTCTACCGTCATCTGCCCCCGGCGACGCAGGTGGTGCTCGTGTCTGCCACGCTCCCGCACGAGGTGCTGGAGATGACGACCAAATTTATGAACGATCCCATCCGCATCCTCGTGAAGCGTGACGAATTGACGCTTGAGGGCATTAAGCAGTTCTTCGTTGCGGTGGAGAAAGAGGAGTGGAAGTTCGAGACGCTCTGCGATCTCTACGACACCCTCACCATCACGCAGGCCGTCATCTTCTGCAACACGAGGAGGAAGGTCGATTGGCTCACCGAGAAAATGCGCAAGGTGAATTTCACCGTCGTCTCCATGCATGGTGATATGGAGCAGAGCGAACGTGACGAAATCATGGCCCAATTCCGCGCTGGTGATGCGTACGCTCCCCCTCTCTTTTTCCTTCCTTCTCCAAGGACTATCTCTTCTCCCCTCAACTCTGCACACTACGTTCCCCTGCTCAGTGCTGCGTCCCCGTCCATGATCCTCTCCCTGTTGTCTTTCGTGCAGTTTGTTTCTGCTATGTACCTCATGCTCACCGGTGCCTATCCTTCTACACGCAGGCGCGTCCTAATTACAACGGACATCTGGGCGCGAGGTATCGATGTGTCACAAGTTTCGTTGGTCATCAACTACGACCTGCCCAACAATCGTGAGCTGTACATCCACAGGATTGGCCGCAGTGGTCGTTTCGGACGCAAGGGTGTGGCGATTAACTTTGTAAAGAACGACGACATCCGTATCCTTCGCGACATCGAACAGTTCTACTCCACGCAGATAGACGAGATGCCAATGAACGTAGCCGAGCTCATCTAAGCTTGCCGTCATTCTCTCTTCCCAAGTTTTCCCACGCCGCGCCTTGTACTGACAGCAGACTCCTCAAGCATCAAAACATAAAATCGCTTTACACAGATCGAGTTCAAAGACCAGAGGGAAGGTAGAGCCGGGCAGGACTCATAATTGATGTTGTTCTTTTATCTAGTCGTTCTGGTATGAAAGACGTTATTTTAGTCGAAACCCAAATAATCAATTTTTTGTATTCCCCAAATAGGGAGATAAAACAATAAGGAAGGCCTGTGGCCCAATGGAAAGGCGTCTGACTACGAATCAGGAGATTCTGGGTTCGACCCCCAGCAGGCCTGAATCTTTTTGTCTTTTCGCTTGCATTTTTTTGCCATGACCAAGCAGAAAGATCTCCTTTTGGGTTAGTGCCCAAGGAACAACCATGGTAGTGTGGTCCCCTGGTGATCTCATTTCAAAGTAGACAAAAGAGGCACAAGAAAAGATGAGCAAAGGTAATAAAATGGACAAAAAAGATTCAGGCCTGCTGGGGGTCGAACCCAGAATCTCCTGATTCGTAGTCAGACGCCTTTCCATTGGGCCACAGGCCTACCTTGCACTTCTTTCCCCTGGCGGCTAGCAGTACGGACCCCAATCCTGCATGAGCGGCACCAATTCGCTAGCTTACGGCCTTTTCTACCAACGGTCTACCTTTCGATTCTATCAAACTACCTCCTGCCTACCCCTTGAAAAGGCTTGGTACCACTTGAGTGAGCGATCAGGCTTGCAGTTCCATTTCATATAATATGGAATGGATGCGTGATACAGACCTAGTCGTACGGCCGGTATCGCCGATCTCCGTGCCGAGAGCGATCGCGGTCGCGGTCTCGGGACCTGTCTCGGTGATCGCGCTCTCGGGACCTGTCACGGTCGCGGTCACGCTCCCGAGACCTGTCCCGGTAATCGCGGTCCCTGGATGACCTATCACGATCGCGGTCGTCACGGCGTCGCCTATCACGATCGCGATCTCTATCACGAGAGTGCCGGTCTCTTCTGTCCCTGCCGTACCTGTGTTTCAGCGACAAGAAGGTAAGCTTGGGAAAACCCTTTCCATGAATAGGCGTAGATACCTGTCATCACGGTCCCTTTCTCTATCTCTATCCTCGCGCGAAGGCCGATTAACGCCATAAGAGGGGGATAGGGCTGTAGGTGCTGGCGGTGTGGTGGGTGGTAAGGGTGGTGGCGTGGAGATTGGCATAGGCGGTGGAGGAGGCGATGAAGGGGGAGGTGGTGGTGGAGCGGACGTTGGAGGAGGCGGAGGAGCGATTGCATTGTGTTCCGAAGTGCCATTAGCTACGGGAAGAGGCGGCGTGAAAGTTGGTGGAGGTGGTGGAGCTCGCACGTTCTCCTCATCAGTCGTCTGTCATTGCCATAAGATCTCACATTTAGCGAAATGGAGGAAGCAGTAATTACCCCGTAGTTTTTATCGTAGGTACGCATGTCGGTCTGGTCACCATCGCGCTGTGCACCATTCCCGGCGGACGCCATAGCCCCCATAGGATTGCTTTCATAAAGGTCCAAAATCTGCCCGCTGGCAGCTGCATGTGCGTTAGTCGTCTCTACCAACTTCCAATGAATGAATTACTCGCAGGACAGCATACCCTCAACGTCCTCAATCTTGACCTCAAGCAATTCCCACCAAGTAGGAGGCAGCTCATAGTTCAAGAGTTTGGATGCCAAATATATAGCTGCCGTGGCTATCAGCTGCGGCTTGTAGTGCAGACACAAAGTCGTTCGTAAGCTAAGGAAAGGATGAAATCAGCGATGGCGCCGCCATGTGAATGATGTATCCTTAGCGCACCTGTCATTGACAAAATTCCACGCTGTCTGTGCAAGGTCTCTATTGCCTGGGGTGTAGAGTAGGTTAACCCGTAACATCTGAGAGCTTCAAGGTTTAAAGATCTCTACCATACCATTGATCTTCTTTACAAAGTTGAGAATGTATTTATAGGGATGCTCGACGGTCAGATCGAAAGCAATCGTTTGAAGTAGTGTGCGTTCCAAATGCAGCACTCGCTCCTTCAACTCCTGCGATTCCTGCACGATGATGAAAAATTTTCAGTACTGCAGATGAATGCTGGGCCAGATCGCTGGACGTACAGGACTCTGTGGCTTGAGAGGCTCCTTGCGCTGAATCTCGTAGGTGACCGCAATGACATCGCGCAACTTTTTGGGTGTCTCTTCCACCTTCCCTGCGAGGAAAAGGCACGTCGTGGCAATTTGCTGCATATGTGGTACATGCATCACGCGTAAGGAGAACTGCATTCAGGGCAGAACAGAGAAGACCGACATACGTAGCGGTCGAATTCCTTGAGCGAACGCCGCGAGTAGAACTTATGGAAGAAGAAGATGGCCGTCGCAATCGAGAGCTGTGGCCTGGGGCAGACACAACATCACAAATTCTGTTAATCAAACTGTTTAACGAACAAAAATTCAAGACAAAGCTCACGAACAAAAAAATCTTGAGGAGTAAATTCAAATATAAAATTGATGTTTTATCGAAAAAAAAACTTAGATGAAATTTGGAAAAAAAAAGAGGGGTGGTGTACAGCTTGAGTTGGATGCCCGCCTGCTGGAGGAAGTCGCAGGTGTCGCGTCGTTGCCGCACTTCTGCGAGGGATGTGGCGGAGGCAGAATTCCCGCCCGTCCGTAGCATAGCACCACCTGCGCCCGATGACGGGGGTGGAGGCGGGGGGACCACTGCGGCAGTGCTGCTACTGCTGCTCTCCATTTACAACAACGGGCACGAGACAGATTGGACGATGTTGTAGCCCTGACGATGCGCAGCCTTTTCCTTAATTTTCCCAAATTTTGAAATACCTTTCGCGCATTCCAAATTTTATACGAATTTTCAGCGCTACTTGTTGTTATTAGAAAATATAAAAATAAAATAAATCAGATCAGCATGCCAAGGAGAACAATGGCCAGATCTTGCGTACACAATCCATTTTTGATATTTTTGCTTGTGTATATATTATTGTTTTTTGTTTGCACTATTAATTTCTGATAAATTACTTTTTTATTGTGGCTTTAATGGTCCTCGGTTCAGCTGTAACGCGTTGGTCGACAACAATCAAGTTGCAATTATTTGGGCGGTGGGGAAACGACTTTTCATAAGAGCTCAAAACTAGAACTCCTTTTTTTAACTGTTTGATTTCATGACCTCACTACCCAACTGAGGATTCTTATTTTTAAAAAAGCAAATAATCACATTTGATTTCTAGAACAAGAAATCGTGATTGGATTCTTTGTGTGTTGGGAGATAAAAGAGATAGAGATTATCCATTTATCTCCAAAAAGGGAGAGATAGAGATTTAAAAAAAACAAAAAATGAATCAAACAAGCCGGTCGTCTCCCACGGGAAGGAGGGAATCGACCAAGGACACCACCAGCAGTGGTCAGCCACACCTCCACCTCTCCATCCCTTCGGCCGGCAAGCAATTCATTACCATCTCTGTGGATCGCAATGGGCACTACTCGGCCATTGGCGGGTAAGTCAGAGAGACTCTGAACAGAGTCCTTGGATGTCCTATTTATTCTTTTTGATTTCCATTTACGTAAAAATCGGAAAATATTGCTACATTTTATTCTCCTATTTCAAAAATTAAATAAAAATTAAATAAAATAGTATTTAAATAAAGAGAAATAAGGTAATTAAAAAAAGTAAAAAAAAGACTGATTTTGGATGTGTGCTTTGCCAGGTCGTCCTTGTGGTTGTTGGACTTGAGTGCCGAGAAGGAGCATGAGTTTCGTCCTGTTCAGCACAGGTACTTGCGATTGGTTGGGATCGAAAGAGAGAGGGATGGGAGGATGATGCATCACGTTGAGCCAACTCACATTCCCTTCGTCCCCCATACACGTAGTCGTGTCACTGGTTCGACGTATTCGGTGCTTCGCTGGAACCAGCATCACGCCACGCTGGCCTCGTCGGTATGTTGAGTGACGGCCGTCTTTTGGATCCTCTTTGTTTTGGATCACTGATGCACTGATGTGCTGTGCATTGTCTGCAGGTCGGCACTACTGTTTCGATCTGGAAGTTGGATGAAAGCAGCGGACAGCTCACAACGCACTTGACGATCAAAGGAGCCCATAAACGGTAACACAGCCACGTGCCTAGGAAGCGTAGAGTGCCGCTCTAACATGGGTCTACAGGGCGATTACGGATCTTGGCTGGTCGCCCTTCAAGCAGCACGTAATCGCCTCGCGATCCGCGGATACCGAGATACTAGTGTGGGATGTGCGTACCAAGGTCATGAAGGCACACACTCTTCACGGCAAAGCAGGTACTGTCGTTTGGTGTAACAGCGACCATTTCCTTGATCAAGAACGATCTGATGAGTTCTTACAGGAACGGGATACATCAAGTGGAACAGGCTTAACTCTTCGCTTATAGCTTCTACTCACTACGGCGAAGTCATGATATGGGATCTCAGGGTACTGCGCTTCTCCAAGCTTGTATGGCGGAGCTGACCGAACTCTTTGTTCACAGAAAACGACGGCACCAGCGATTACGATAATGGGTCACACTGCGGATGTATCGGATATCGACTGGGCTTACCATAATGAAAGTAGACTGCTCACTGCTTCGCACGACACAACAGTCAAGGTAACTTCTCGTGCTTAATCTTCAGGAGGGATAAAGATGCACTGAGTCACCCAACTTGCAGATTTGGGATATCAATGAACCGCGCGCAGAGAAAGACAAGATCAGTACTGGTATTCCTGTTGCTAGCGCACAGTTTGCGGTACAATTGTAGTATCCTGCAGAGATTGTTCAATATGCTTATTTATCATCGATCGCAGCCATTCGGTGAAGGGGTGCTATCCGTGGGTCGGGGAGATCGTAACATGCATCTATGGAGCCTCTTCAATCACAGTTCGCCAGTCCACACCTTTCAAGGCCATACTGAAGCTGTGGAAGCATTTGAGTGGAGGTATGCTTCATTCATTTATTGATAGCAGCTAAAGCACTATGCTGACTCAACACGCACCGGCAGAGTAAAGCACACGGCCGCAAAGAACAGCCATCCGATCTATGGTCTTGTGTCCCTGGGCAAAGACAGCACCCTCAATGTGTGGACCATTCCTAAATCCACCCAGGTATCTCTTTTTTAATACCTCACTCATCACGTGCTGATCAGTAATCAATTTCTCTTTCAACAGGATATGTGCAAGTTTCCATCATCTATTCGAGGTCCGATTACAAGCAGCGTGCAGGACTCAATTGAACCCAAGGGCGACACCGAGATTGCTCAAGAACTAAAGACATCAGGAGGCACTACAAATGGCGCCAACGCTCACCTCAGCAAGGTTCAGTACAGCGGCGATACTTCCATATCGCCATCAGCTCTCTTTTCGCCTGATAATATGCCTTCGCCCCCGTCAAATAATTATGGACCAACTCTCAACCTCAAGCACGAATTAGCCCTCATCGCAGAGCAATTCAAGGGTTCGCCGTCTACCACCGATGAACTTAAATTGGGATTTCTTACTGAAAAGGAATTGTGCAGGGACTGAGTTTGTTGAAATAGAGACCGCAGATCCGATCGCGCGATGTTGCATTATTGCATTGTGCGAGGAAGTTACCCCATCTCCTAGCTCTCTGGTCATTCCACATTCATCAGCCAAGTCAGTGCCGGCTTCGCCTCGGCCTTCATCAGAAGCTGGAGAAGGACGAAAAAGCACAAGTTCATCCCGTGAAGGCAGTGTATCAAGCGCCAGCCGAGAGAACAGTACAGGTTACCATTTCGTCCAAGATTCTGTCGTATCTGACATCCTTGTTACAGCTGCAGCTGAAGAGGAGGCCAAAACCCAAAGGAATGTGCTCATTAGAATGCAGATTGCCTTCCCGAGCTTCTATCCTCATGCACAGCCTTCCTTTACTTTTCTGCCGGGGACTACCGTCGGCCAAGACAGGCAGATTCTATTGAAAAGGGTACCCTTCCCGACTATTCGTTGTGTATCGCTACTAGGTTGAACTCACTGGATACAGACACTGGCACATATTGCTGCGTACTACTCTTCGCGAGGATATCCAAGCTTAGAAAAGTTGGTGCTCAAGCTTATCAACTTGCAACGAACTCTTGACGCTGAAGCCAGACTCGAACAGCTACGACTAGAGGTACCTCCAATGCACGCTGGTCAGGAAGCTATATCTAAAGTTACTGTTCAGGCGCAGAAGACACAGGAGAATGAGGAGAATGAGAAATTAGAAGCGGCAGAAAAACGAGATGAGGATAACGTAGGCAGCGTCGAACCTGATTCCCATCTTGAGTATGTAGAAAAAGAAAAAGAGGAAGAGAGCGAGACCGTCGATGAGACAGGCCGACAGCGTGCTGCGTCCTTTTCTATTTGGGAGAAGATATGGGGAAAGCGAGGAGATTTCCTAGCTGAAGAAGATAAGGTATGATACCAAGTGTTTGTGTTTGAGGATATTGCTACATTCTGATGGATGGATGGATACAGGCTGAGAGCAAGGACGATTTCAGTGTTCCAAGTCCTCCAGCATCTCCTATCGACGAACCTCAAGATACTAAAACAAAAGAACATGCAGTCTGGATACCTGCAAAGTCGAAGACAGTCGCGCTTAAAAGGTGAGCCTGCACTTTCTCTATCTCAGTAAGCAACCTAGCCTCATTCTTGCTACCCCTTTTAGCAGAGCTAAAGTAGAAGCCGGACACTGGCGTGCTAAGGTTGATGATCACGCGCGTCAAGTACGATCTGATCATTTTCCTTGTCCTTATCGCTTTTGCTTCTGCTTACATAAGCTGTCCATAACAGGTCGCCACAACGCCCTTCGTGGGTTCTTTCCGTGCTCCCATGCCGTTTGGTTCATTGCCCCGTACTCCTTCCAACACTCTATGCTTATTTGCAAGGAATTGATAATCTTAACTTCAAACTATGCAGGAGCATCACACGCAGAATTGGCTAGGATACAAAGCTTTGAGTCACTGTTGGACACTGTCGAGGTGGAAATGTCACATTCATCCACTTTGCTCAGCCAAAAGGACGTGCAGAAGGTTGCCGCCCAGCATCTCCTCCACATATCCACATCTACAGAGTAATTCTTACCTCCTCTACATGCAGCTCGTCTCGAAGCTCCCACCCCGATTCCAGATGCGCGATTGGCAGCTGTTATACAGCACTATGGAACACGGCATTTCTTTGCAAACGTACTACCTCCTCCACACGCAAAATGCCTCTTTATAGTACTCTGATCCGTGTACGGCAGATTCTACCGGCGAGTTGGAATGCACACGCCTACCATCATCGTCATCGAAGATAGCCAGAAATACGTACATATCTTCCGCTTTCGCACGCAGCGACCAGGCATACTGAGTAACATTCGGGTTCAGGTGTTTGGCGCTTTTGTCACTGGGGCCTGGGAACCATCAGGAAAATACACAGGTACGGGCGAGAGCTTCCTGTTCACTCTCTCGCCCTACTTCCGGGTGTATTCATGGACAAGGGCAAATGAGCTCTTCATGTGTGGCGCAGCACACTCAATCACCATCGGTGGAGGGTACATCTCGTCCTTCTTACTGGCTTGAGTACAGAACGGCATGTCGACAAGTTAATGACTTATGGGATGATGTGAACGTTGGCAGAGCGCACGTTGGCCTGTGGCTGGATGAGGACTTTGAGTTTGGCAGTTCGTACCAGTGCGGCACCTTCGGCAACGAGTGCTTGGCCTCCAGCCGCGACTTCGAGTGCGTCGTGCTCGAGACCTGGGGCCTCTAAGCAATCGATGAGCCCTTCCTTCTTTACCTCTTCTCTTCTCTCTCAACCATCCTTGCCAGCACCAATGGACAGGTGTTTAGATCGGCACCTGACCATCAACACATGCGCTCTTCTCAGCGTTCTTTCCGCCAAACATATTTCGGAAACCGTTTAAGATTTAAAATTCCGAAACACGTTTCAGAAATGCATCTCTACACCGCGGGCTATTGTCAGCCAATGAGGAAATGCCCTCTTGCCCACTTTTCACCAAGCGCAAAAAAATAGAATAATTCGAGATATTTGGACCAATCCAAAATTCAACATTCCTTGCATTTCAGAGCAAATCTTTTTTGTCGGCGATTCTGCAGACTTTCACGAAGCGGCGCAAAGGGTGAAGCAGAAAGGGTAAAAAGAAACTTGTTTTTCTAATTAGTGCCCTAATATCCAACATGAGCTCAACAGGAGTGATCGGTGCTGGACACGGTACTTCGACGGTGTCGCTGGTGGTGGCTGGCGTGGTGGGTGCTATCGGTGCGCTACTCGCGCATCGCTACTTGACGGCGAGCCAGCCTGATGCTGGGCACAGACGCGGCACCCACGACCCCAGTGCGCCGCCTGCGCATTCACCCAACGAACCGCCGCTGCCGGACTTTATCGAAGAAGCCATTAAGCACGACCTCAAGGGGGACGTCGCTAAATGGAGGCTCTACTACTGGCCCGGCATGCCTGGTCGTGGCGAGTACATGCGGCTCCTTTTCGAGGCCACAGGTGTGTTGGCAGCAGGCCTTTGTTGTTTTGCTATTTTAGTTCCTTTTGGCTTACCCACAGATTTGAAATTCCGATGGGGCAGGCACACCGTACGAGGACGTCTTTGCGGATTCGAATTGGAAGGAGCTGGCGCCTAAGAACTACGGTCTCGGGAAGCCCTTCTTTGCGTACCCTTTGATCTCGCATGGCGACTTCTTCTTGTCCCAGACCCCTGTCATTGTTCGGTGAGCTTCGCTGATCGAGCGTTTGCTGTGCACATATGCGACATCACACTGACAATTCGACGATAGGTACATGGCCAAGAAGCTCAACGGAGGGCAGCTCTATCCGAAAGAGAAGCGCGATCGCTGGCAGGCCGAGATGCTCATGGCTGGTGTCGTGGACCTAACGGCGGAGGGACACGACGCTTGGTGCGTGGATTGATGTTTGATCGCCAACATGGTCCACACAACTCATTGATGGATGCGCAATGCAGGCATGCCATCGACAAGAATGCGGGCTACTTGGCTCAAAAGGAAGCAACAGAGCCTTTCATTCAATACTATAAGACGAAGCGCTTGCCCAAGTGGTTCGCCTTCTTCGAGGCTGCCCTTCGGCGCAACCATGATGGGCGTGCATTCTTCCTCGGGACGGTACGTTCGCCAAGACGTCCTGCCCCTTTCTCATGGTATCCTCACTTATCTTGATCCTGCAGGAACTGACTTATGTGGACCTGTGCATCTTCCACGTGTTTGATGGCATCGCCTTCCAATGCCCCGAGGAGTGGGACAGAGCCGACATTCCCTTGCTCAAGGCCTTCCGCGAGCGCATCGCCGCGCTGCCTCCGATCGAGGCCTACCTGCACAGCGAACGCCGCTCCTCCTTCACCGGCACCGGTCCCATCTTCTAAGATTCACGTTTTGGTTCCTTCACTTTCTTCTCTCCATCATGACTCTCCTCAAGTTGTACAGTTGCCTCTGAAGGAGAGGATAAATGGTACTGTTTACTGCTTCTCCAGGGGCACCAGCTCCAGTCACATGCAATGACACACAGCTGCCCGTCCTTCCAAGTGGCACACGAGGTACCTCGAAACGATGACGGGCAACGAATGAAGATAAGAAACGGGCCACACCGAAGTGTTGAGCCTGCATAAGCGAAGAACTGAAGGGCAAGCGACGAGAGCGAGACACCGCACGCGTGGTGGTCGCATTCGTCGCTTTTGTTGCCGGCCGAGAGGTAGAAGAAGCTTTAGTACGGCGCTTTGAGGTGATCAATTATCGACTAGTCCGCGACATCGTCGGCATTTGTACTTGTCAATGCGCTGCGTCTCCTCTTGTGTGACTCCCTCACACTCGCCGTGATACCAGCAATCGCACCAGTCGCAGGCGATCATCCACCGCGACGGATCGTTGGGCTGCTGGCACGTGCAGTAGAGCTCGCCCGCATGACTATCCTTTCGCCGTTTGATCAGCTGCTGGCGCTTTGCCGGCTGCTGCTGTGGTTGCGGTTGTTGTCGTCCCGGTCGCTCCAAACTGCGCTGTCGTCGATCATCACCATCCACTGCGATAGGAGGTGAGGTGGCCGTTGTTCGTTGGGGCTTCCGAGCGTGTCGCTGACCCCCAGCGCCAGGTGCTTGTCCGTTTCCTTCAGGCTGCGGTCGCTTCTTGGGCTGTGTTTTAGCGTTTCAGTCAGACTGGGGCACTAGAAACATCATGGAGAAGACGTACTTCTCGGTAGGCATCAGAAGCAGCCGGTATCTCTGCAGCCAGCTTAGCGGGAGGCGAGAGAGGAGGCGACCCTTCAGGATTCACAATCCGCAGGACAGGCTTGTCCCCCACCTACGGACATAACGAATCCAGCAATACAGAGGATTTGACGCTCAGTCCAGCGGACCGGTCACACACAACACGCAACTCAGAACGGAGACCGGAACTCGGCCATACCTTACTCCGTCGGATGGTAATCTTGGAGGAAGAGGCAGAGGCAACAGGCGGGGGCGATCCCGTAGCCCGTCGGGAGGGTAGAGAAGAGATGGGGAGCGAGGGCAGCCGACGCGTGGGCGACGACTTCCGAAGCGGCTGTATGAGCTTCGCTTTCGGGGTCGGCGTACCATTCCCGTTGGAAACAGTAGTGGTAGTGGCGTGGGCAGGCGATGAAATGGGCTCCCTCGTCTCCTTTCTATGATGTGGTCGTTCCTCCTCCGACCTGGCGGCCAAGGGTGCAGATGACTCCCTCTTTGACACCTGATGTTCGGGTATAAATGAGGCAACTGCGCTGCCTAGGCATGGTATCGGTAGAACGGAAACCCTACCTTAGCCCGAGACGGACTGCTCGCCGCGTCCGGTTCAACCTTAAGCCGTTTGGCCTCCTGTTGAATTCGGGACGAAGGAGCAGGCGAAGTCGGCTGAGGCTTGACACTGGGCTTCTCCCTATTGAGAATCCAATCCAGATCCGCAGCCGGTCGTTTACGGGTCTGCTATATATCATACTTAGCTGTCACAGCAACAACTCAAGGTTCAAAGTGAAGGTACGCGTACCTCTTCAGGTCGCTGCTGCGGATAGGGACCGCGCGATGACGTTCGAGTTGCACTACTGTGCTGAGACGTCCGCCGATGACTATCCAGGCTGGACCCCGAGGTAGCACTCATTGTCGGCAGCGGAAGCAGGCCTGGGGCTTGGCGAGACGGCTGACTGCCGCTCACGGTGGTCCGGCCGTTTCGAATGGCATTCTGGTGCGCCTTCTTAAGCTCATATTCGTGTGCCTCCTTGAACTTAGGAAGCTCCGAGGGCTTACAAGGAGCCACGCCAAACGTAAAGAACGGATGCGCCAATACCTGAGTAGATCCACGTCCAGTGTCACACGATAATCTTGCTGATGATGAGGAGAGGAAGCATGGGTACCTGCGCAGTAGTTGGGCGACGCTTGGGGTCAAGCGAAAGGAGCGAAGACAGAAGATCTAAGGCTTGAGGGCTGACGCGTAGCGGCAACCTCTCGCGCAAAGTATTAGGATAAGGCGGAAGGCCGCGAGCCAACTCGTTCCACAATGGAAGAGAAGTGACACCAGGCCACGTTGACTGTAGGACGTTGGTGTGAGAAAACTGAACATGGAGGAGTCGCTCTAAAAAAAAAGATAGATACCTCAGTTGGCGTGCCCAGCGTTTTGAACAGTAGAGCTAGCTGATCCTTGGGAGCTCGGCCGCGGAAGGCTATCTCTCCCGTCAGGAGCTCGAAAAATATGCACCTGTATCGTAGGAAAGAGCGTAAGTCTCAACAAGCGCTAAAAAAAGACTGGTAGTCAATGTCCACGTACCCCACACTCCACATGTCGACTTCCTGACCATAGGTTGTAGTTCCCAGAAGAAGTTCTGGCGGACGGTACCAGAGAGTGATAATTTCACAAGACTGATACCGAGCGGCGTTCTCCACCGTCGTCATGAATCCAAAGTCCGTTATCCGAAGATTACCCTGATGCATCAATATGTTGGAACCTGCAATCGCAGATCATGATAAGCCCACGAATAACGCTTTGATGGTTGGTAAAGGAGGCATACTCTTGATATCTCGGTGGATAAGTTGCATTTGATGGCACTCATCCAAACCAGAGACCAACTGGTGCATGATGCACTTGATCTGCGGCTCGTTGAACCGTCTTTTGGAGTGAAGGAGACCGGCCAAGTCGTGTTCCATGTACTCCTCAATAAGCACGAATTCGTCTGCAAACCGAACACTATGATGAGCCGCACGGTTCAAAATACTCCGCCGTACACAATCAAGGAATCCATACTCTTCTCAGGAGTGAACGCGTAGCCGATGAGCTTTACAATGTACTTGAGCGATCGTAGCCGCTGGAAGGACTTGATCTCCTGCAGCGCACTGATGCTCACCTGTTGGC
>CDEZ01020464.1:0-12067 GCA_000826365.1 Acanthamoeba royreba
AAATTTGTGGATACGCTCAAGGACACGGACTTTGAGACGAGCAAGGGCGTGAAGGTGGTCCCCACCTTTGACGAGATGGGCCTCAAGGAGCCCCTTCTGCGCGGCATCTACGGCTTCGGCTTCGAGAAGCCGTCGGCCATCCAGCAGCGCGCCATTGCGCAGATCACCAAGGGTCGTGACGTCATCGCCCAGGCCCAGTCGGGTACGGGCAAGACGGCCACCTTCTCCATCAGCGCCCTCCAGCGCATCGACACCACATCGAAGGAGCCGCAGGCCCTCATCCTCTCCCCCACCCGCGAGCTGGCCTCGCAGATCCAAAAGGTGGTCTACTCTCTCGGCAACTTCATGAATGTCAAATGCCACGTCTGCATTGGTGGCACCAACGTCGGCGAGGACATGCGCAAACTCGATGCCGGCGCACAGATCGTAAGCGGTACCCCTGGTCGCGTCTTCGGTACGTCTAATGAATCCGATCCCCAATCAATCAAATAATTAATTATGCGCGTGTAGAGCCATTTTGATTGCATGTAAAAAAATCCTTCTTACTAATTCGTTCCTCTCTACTCGAAGATATGATTCGGAGGCACAGCCTGCGCACGAGGAGCATCAAGATGCTGATTCTCGACGAGGCCGATGAGATGCTGAGCCGAGGCTTCAAGGAGCAGATCTATGATGTCTACCGTCATCTGCCCCCGGCGACGCAGGTGGTGCTCGTGTCTGCCACGCTCCCGCACGAGGTGCTGGAGATGACGACCAAATTCATGAACGATCCCATCCGCATCCTCGTGAAGCGTGACGAATTGACGCTTGAGGGCATCAAGCAGTTCTTCGTTGCGGTGGAGAAGGAGGAGTGGAAGTTTGAGACGCTCTGCGATCTCTACGACACCCTCACCATCACGCAGGCCGTCATCTTCTGCAACACAAGGAGGAAGGTCGATTGGCTCACAGAAAAGATGCGCAAGGTGAACTTCACCGTCGTCTCCATGCATGGTGAGATGGAACAGAGCGAACGTGACGAAATCATGGCCCAATTCCGCGCTGGTGATGCGTACGCTCCCTCTCTCCTTCTTTCCCGCAAGCTATCCCTTTTCCCTCCCTTAACTATTCGCACTCCTGCTCAGTGCTGCCTCTGCGTCTATCCTCCTTTCCTCTCGTCTTTAATTATCTGTCTATCTGTCTCTGCTGAGGCACTTCATGCTTACATCGGCCCTATCCTTCTCCCTGCAGGCGCGTGCTGATTACAACGGACATCTGGGCGCGAGGTATCGACGTGTCACAGGTCTCGTTGGTCATCAACTACGACCTGCCCAACAACCGTGAGCTGTACATCCACAGGATCGGCCGCAGCGGTCGTTTCGGACGCAAGGGTGTGGCGATTAACTTTGTAAAGAACGACGACATCCGTATCCTCCGCGACATCGAACAGTTCTACTCCACGCAGATCGACGAGATGCCAATGAACGTAGCCGAGCTCATCTAAGCTGGCCGTCATTCTCCCCTCCCCAAGTTTTCCCCACGCCGCGCCTTGTGCTGACAGCAGACTCTTCAAAGCAATCAAAACGTAACCTCTTTACACAGCGGTTCCTACAAATGTAAGGGAACGGCATCATGCAGAACACACCACACAGGTGTTTTTCTGTCCTCCAGCAAAACGGCACTTTTCAAGCATTGTTGCGTTGATGGAGAGGACTCCTGTAACATCAAGCAAGGTAGGCCTGTGGCCCAATGGAAAGGCGTCTGACTACGAATCAGGAGATTCTGGGTTCGACCCCCAGCAGGCCTGAATCTTTTCGTATCTTTGTATTTCTTTTTCTGTCCATTTTCCGCAGTCGTATAATAGAAAATTTGGTACTTTCTAATATTTTCAAAGTTTTTGAGAAATTAACATAAGTTATAGCAATATTAAACACTTTCAAATAGCTAAAATTAACCATGTTAAATACTATTAACACTCAAAAAAGATAAGGAAGGCCTCCACTTCTTCCTCACGTCCCAACAGGAGGCCTGGCGTTTCATGTTGCTTGAAGGGGTGGAAAATGAGGATTTATTTTTCCTCAGCACCGGAGGCATCAGAAAGAGATGCGCTTCCTCTTCTACGGCGGAAACATGGTAGGCCTGTGGCCCAATGGAAAGGCGTCTGACTACGAATCAGGAGATTCTGGGTTCGACCCCCAGCAGGCCTGAATCTTTTTGTCTCTTTGGATTTCTTTTTTGAATCTTTTCCGTGTACCCGAAGAGTTTTGCTTCCAGGTATGGACTTAACCCGAAAGCTCGTGAACAACTCGCTATCATGAAAGAGTGTGAAACCACAGGGCAAGGCCCTAGGGGCAGAGATGGCGCAATCGTAAAATGGGAGTTGTAAAAAAAGAGATTCCACCTCCCGGTGCTCAATCAAAAAGGTACAAAAGATTCAGGCCTGCTGGGGGTCGAACCCAGAATCTCCTGATTCGTAGTCAGACGCCTTTCCATTGGGCCACAGGCCTACCTTATTGGGTATCTTTCTCTTATTCAGGAGGCCTCACAATCAAATGGTGCAGAGAGCGTCACAGGCGAGGGCGATACTCGCCCTGGCGTGGGCCTATCCCTTGGACCGTACGCCAGAGTCACAGTACCCGTTCGAGGAACAAACGACCTGCCAGCCTGAGACACATTGCAAGACTTGGTACCAATTGGTTGTGCAGCGAGCGATCAGGCTTGCTTGTTCCATACAATATGGATACGTGATACACCTAGTCATATGGCCGGTATCGCCGATCCCCGTGCCGAGAGCGGTCGCGGTCACGGTCGCGGTCGCGCTCCCGGGACCTGTCTCGGTGATCGCGATCTCGGGACCTGTCCCTGTCACGGTCGCGGTCACGTTCCCGAGACCTGTCCCGGTAATCGCGGTCCCTGGATGACCTGTCACGATCGCGGTCGTCACGGCGTCGCCTATCACGATCGCGATCTCTATCTCTTCTGTCCCTGCCGTACCTGTGTTCCAGCGATTAGAAGATAAGCTGGGGGAAGCCCTTCATATGAATAAGTGTAGATACCTGTCATCACGGTCCCTTTCTCTATCTCTATCATCGCGCGGAGGCCGATTAACGCCATAAGAGGGAGATAGGGCTGTAGGTGCCGGAGGTGTGGTGGGCGGTAGGGGTGGTGGAGTGGAGATTGGCATAGGCGGTGGAGGAGGCGATGAAGGGGGAGGTGGTGGTGGAGCGGACGTTGGAGGAGGCGGAGGAGCGATTGCATTGTGTTCCGAAGTGCCATTAGCTACGGGAAGAGGCGGCGTGAAAGTTGGTGGAGGTGGTGGAGCTCGCACGTTCTCCTCATCAGTTGTCTGTCACTGCCATCAGACCTCATGTTATATAACGAAGTGGAAGCAGTAATTACCCCGTAGTTTTTATCGTAGGTTCGCATGTCGGTCTGGTCACCATCGCGCTGTGCACCGTTCCCGACGGACGCCATAGCCCCCATAGGATTGCTCTCATAAAGGTCCAAAATCTGCCCGCTGGCAGCTGCATGCGCGTTAGTCGTATCTACCCATTTCCTACAAAATGGATTACTCGCGGGACATCATACCCTCAACGTCCTCTATCTTGACCTCAAGCAATTCCCACCAAGTAGGAGGCAACTCATAGTTCAAGAGTTTGGATGCCAAGTATATAGCTGCCGTGGCTATAAGCTGCGGCTTGTAGTGCAGGCACAAGGTCGTTCGCAAGCTAAGGAAAGGATTGAGTCAGTGGAAGCGCCGCTATGAGAATGATGAATACTTAGCGCACCTATCATTGACAAAATTCCACGCTGTCTGTGCAAGGTCTCTATTGCCTGGGGTGTAGAATAGGTTAACGGGTTACATCCTGAGAGTTCAAGTGCCAAACGAGCTCTTGCAAGTACCATTGATCTTCTTTACAAAGTTGAGAATGTATTTATAGGGATGCTCGACAGTCAGGTCGAAAGCAATGGTTTGAAGAAGTGTGCGTTCCAAATGCAGCACTCGCTCCTTCAACTCCTGCGATTCCTGCACGATGAATTTTTCAGTACTGTCCGGTGATTGCCGCGGTAGATTGCTGAACGTACAGGGCTCTGTGGCTTGAGAGGCTCCTTGCGCTGAATCTCGTAGGTGACCGCAATGACATCACGCAACTTTTTGGGTGTCTCTTCCACCTTCCCTGCAAGGAAAAGGCACGTCGTGGCGATTTGCTGCATGTGATACCGTGCATCAGAGCAGCATCACGCGTGAGGAGAACGTTCAGGGCAAAAGGAAGACTGACGTACGTAGCGGTCGAATTCCTTGAGTGAACGTCGCGAGTAGAACTTGTGGAAGAAGAAGATGGCTGTCGCGATGGAGAGCTGTGGCCTGGAGCAGAGACAACATCACCACAAATTCCGTTAATCAAACTGTTTAACAAACAAAAATCCATAGTTTAGAACAAAACAAATCTGTTAAACAAGGAGGTGACATAATTTCAAAAATAAAAATTGAAGTTGATTGAAAAATGTGATGTGATGAATTTTGCAAAACAAAGGGAGGATGGTGTACAGCTTGAGTTGGATGCCCGCCTGTTGGAGGAAGTCGCAGGTGTCGCGTCGTTGCCGCACTTCTGCGAGAGAGGCAGAATTCCCGCCCGTCCGTAGCATAACGCCACCTGTTCCCGATGACGGGGGCGGAGGCGGGGGGACCACTGCGGCAGTGCTGCTGCTACTGCTGCTGCTCTCCATTTACAACAGCACGAGACAGATCGGACGAATGCAGAGATCGAGAGAGAAGCTCGGCCTTTTCCTTGATTTTCCCTCATTATTGAAACATGTTTCGATCAATTCAAATTATTTGTGAAATCTTTTGGCGGGAACTGCTACATGCACCAAGTCTCCTTTTGATTATATTCAAGAATACAAAATCATCCTCTGGTTTATTCACCATCCATGTTGATGAAACTGTAGGAATATTTATTAATTTAAATACAATTATATATATATATTTATTGTTACCTATCACGTTGCGCTGTAACGTAGTGTCGACAACAATGCAACATGTTCAGCGTTTGGGTGGTCTAGAAACGACTTTTCATAGGAGCTCCAAGAGCTCCATTTTTTATTTGTTTGTTTTTCATGACCTCACTATCCTTGTGAGGAATCCCTTATTTTTTTAAAAAATAATCACATTTGATTCCTAACAAAAGAAATCTGTGATTGGGATTCTTGTGTTGGGAGATAGATAGAGATAATCAATTATCTCCAAAAGGGGAAAGAGAAAAAAAAATGAATCCCACAAGCCGGTCGTCGCCCACGGGAAGGAAGGAATCGATCAAGGACACCGCGGCCAGTAGTGGTCAGCCACACCTCCACCTCTCCATCCCTTCGGCCGGCAAGCAATTCATTACCTTCTCTGTGGATCGCAATGGGCACTACTCGGCCATTGGCGGGTAAGTCCTTACGCCCCATTTATTCTTTTGATTTCAAAAAAAATTACAAAAATTTCAAAAATATGACTCCTCTACATTTAATTTTGCATTTACAAAAATTGTAAAGAAAGAATTTATAAAGAAATAAAATAATAAAAGAATGGAAAAAAGAAAAGGAATAAATAGAAATGAAAGGTAAAAAGACTGACAGACTTGGGGTGTCTCGTTAGGTCGTCCTTGTGGTTGTTGGACTTGAGTGCAGAGAAGGAGAAGGAGCAGCACCATGAGTTACGTACTGTTCAGCATAGGTACACACACCATGATCGATGAAATCCCCAAACGAAAGAGGATTATTGAGTCAACTCACACTCCCTTCATCCCCCCATACATAGTCGCGTCACTGGTTCTACGTATTCGGTGCTTCGCTGGAACCAGCATCACGCCACGCTGGCCTCCTCGGTATGTCGAGAGCGTGCTGATGATCGTCTTTTGGATCCTCTCTTTGCGACTGATGCGCTGCGCTGTGCGTTTTCTGCCAGGTTGGCACAACTGTTTCGATCTGGAAGTTGGATGAAGGCAGCGGACAGCTCACAACGCACTTGACGATCAAAGGAGCCCACAAACGGTAACGCAGGCTAGCAAGTCATGTGCCTAGAGCGCCAATCTAACTTGAGTTTACAGAGCGATTACGGATCTTGGCTGGTCGCCCTTCAAGCAGCACGTAATTGCCTCGCGATCGGCGGATACCGAGATACTAGTGTGGGATGTGCGTACCAAGGTTATGAAGGCACACACTCTCCACGGCAAAGCAGGTATGTCTTTTGTCACAGTGACCATTCCTTGATCAAAAATGATCTGACGAGGACTTCATACAGGAACGGGATACATCAAGTGGAACAGGCTCAACTCTTCCCTTATCGCATCTACTCACTACGGCGAAGTAATGATATGGGATCTGAGGGTACTGGCTTCTCCTCCAGGATTGTATGGCACAGCTGACCGAACTCCCTTTGCTACATAGAAAACGACGGCACCAGCGATTACGATAATGGGTCACACTGCGGATGTATCGGATATTGACTGGGCTTACCATAATGAAAGCAGACTACTCACCGCTTCGCACGATACAACAGTCAAGGTTAGTTGCTATTCTTAGTCTTACCAGGTAATGGCACTAATATTTACTCTGACTTGCAGATTTGGGATATCAACGAACCGCGCGCAGAGAAAGACAAGATCAGTACTGGTATTCCTGTTGCTAGCGCACAGTTTACGGTACCGCTGTAGTTTCCTGCAGGAATTGTTCTGTCTGCTTACATCATCGATCACAGCCATTCGGTGAAGGAGTGCTATCCGTGGGTCGGGGAGATCGTAACATGCAGTTGTGGAGCCTCTTCAACCACAGTACGCCAGTCCACACCTTTCAAGGCCATGCTGAAGCTGTGGAAGCATTTGAGTGGCGGTACGCTTGTGATTAATTGATTGTAGGCAAAGCCCTATGTCTGACTCAACGCGCACGGCAGAGTTAAGCATACTTCCGCAAAGAACAGTCATCCGATCTATGGCCTTGTGTCCCTGGGTAAAGATAGCACCCTCAATGTGTGGACCATTCCGAAGTCAACTCAGGTCTCTTCCTGATATCTTTTTTACTATCTCATCACGCTCAGCATTGAAATTTCTCTTGAAACAGGATATGTGCAAGTTTCCGTCTTCTATTCGAGCTCCTATCGCAAGCAGCGCGCAGGACTCGATTGAACCCAAGGGCGACACTGAGATTGCGCAAGAACTAAAGACCTCCGGGGGCACTACGCATGGTGCCAATGCTCACCTCAGCAAGGCCCAGTACAGCAGCGATACTTCCTTATCGCCATCAGCTCTCTTTTCGACTGATAATATGCCCTCGCCTCCGTCAAATCATTATGGACCAACCCTCAACCTCAAGCATGAATTAGCTCTCATCGCAGAGCAATTCAAGGGTTCGCCGCCTACCACCAATGAACTTGAAGTGATTTCTTACTTAAGGGGAATTGTGCAGGGGCTGAGTTTGTTGAAATAGAGACCGCAGATCCGATTGCGCGATGCTGCATAATTGCAATGTACGAGGATACTACTCCATCTCCTAGCTCTCTGGCCGTTCCACATTCATCAGCCAAGTCAGTGCCGACTTCACCTCGGCCTTCATCAGAAGCTGGAGAAGGACGAAAAAGCACAAGTTCGTCCCGTGAAAGCAGTGTATCGAGCGCCAGCCGAGAGAACAGTTCAACAGGTTCCCATTTTGCCCAGGCAAGAAGCTACCAGGCTAACATCTTTATTAAAACTGCAGCTGAAGAGGAGGCCAAAACACAAAGGAATGTGCTCATTAGAATGCAGATTGCCTTCCCGAGCTTCTATCCTCATGCACAGCCTTCCTTTACTTTTCTGCCGGGGACTACAGTCTGCCAAGAAAGGCAGATTCTCTTGAAAAGGGTACCCTTTGCCCTTCCCTACTATTCACACTGTGTGCCACCTTAAACTCACTGGATACAGACACTGGCGCATATTGCTGCTTACTACTCTTCGCGAGGATATCCGAGCTTAGAAAAGTTGGTGCTGAAGCTTATCAACTTGCAGCGAACTCTTGAAGCTGAAGCCAGACTCGAACAGCTACGACTAGAGGTACATCCAAAGCACGATGGTCAGGAAGCTCGATGCAAAAGTTTACGTTGATTAAAGCAGGCGCAGAAGACACAGGAAAACGAGAACTCAGAAGCGGCGGCAGAAAAGCGAGATGAGGATAACATAGACAGCATAGAACCTGACGTTCCTGAATATGTAGGAAAAGAAAAAGAAGAAGAACGTGAGACTGCCAATGAGGCAGGCCGACAACGTGCCGCGTCCTTTTCTATTTGGGAGAAGATATGGGGAAAGCGAGAAGATTTCCCAGCTGAAGAAGATAAGGTAAGATATCAAGTGTGTGCTTGAGGATGTATTACTTTCTGATGGATTGATGGATACAGGCTGAGAGCAAGGACGATTTCAGCGTTCCCAGTCCTCCTGCATCTCCAATCGACGAACCTGAAGACACTCCCCCAAGAGAGCGTGCAGTCTGGATACCTGCAAAATCAAAGACAGTCGCGCTTAAAAGGTGAGCCTACACTCTCCAGCTCAGTAAGCAATCTATTCTGATTCTTGCTCCTCATTTTAGCAGAACTAAAGTAGAGGCCGGACATTGGCGTGCTAAGGTTGATGATCACGCACGCCAAGTACGCCCTGACCAATTTTCCTTTCTCCTTTGCTTCTGCTTACATGAGTGGATCTGTCCAACAACAGGTTGCCACAACGCCTTTTGTGGGTTCTTTCCGTGCTCCCATGCCGTTTGGTTCATTGCCTCGTACTCCCTCCTGCCAGCACACTGCTTATCTGCAAGGGCTTAAGAACCTGTTCAAACTGTGCAGGAGCTTCGCACGCAGAATTGGCGAGGATACAAAGCTTCGAGGCACTGTTGGACACTGTCGAGGTGGAAATGTCGCATTCATCCACTTTGCTCAGCCAAAAAGACGTGCAGAAGGTTGGCGCCAGCATCTCCTCCTCTACATATCAACATCTACTAAGTATTTTATTTCCACTGTGCACAGCTCGTCTTGAAGCTCCCGTCCCGATTCCAGATGCGTGATTGGCAGCTGTTATACAGCACCATGGAACACGGCATTTCTCTGCAAACGTAACTATCTCCCACACGCAAAAGCCCCCCGGATGTACTCTCTTACCCGTCTATGCTGCAGATTCTACCGGCGAGTTGGAACGCACACTCCTACCATCATCGTCATCGAAGATAGCCACAAATATGTACGTACCTTCCGCTTTCGCGGCGTAAGCGGCTGTAAAGTCACCAACCATTGACCGGTACAGGTTTTTGGCGCTTTTGTCACTGGGGTCTGGGAACCATCAGGAAGATACACGGGCACGGGCGAGAGCTTCCTATTTACTCTCTCGCCCTACTTCCGCGTGTATCCATGGACGAGGGCAAACGAGCTCTTCATGTGCGGCGCACCGCACTCGATCACCATCGGTGGAGGGTACATCTCATCCTCCTCGCTTTACCGTCAATTCTTGAGCACAGATTGACTTTTGGGATGATGTGGACGTTGATAGAGCGCACGTTGGGTTGTGGCTGGATGAAGACTTTGAGTTTGGAAGTTCGTACCAGTGCGGCACCTTCGGCAACGAGTGCTTGGCCTCCAGCCGCGACTTTGAGTGCGTCGTGCTCGAGGCCTGGGGCCTCTAAGCAAGCGATGACTTCCTGCTCTCCCTTTCTCAACCATTCTTGCCATTACCAATCGCAGGTGTTTTGATCGCCACCTGGTCCATCCAGCTCAATCAAGATGTTCATCACACATTCAGCTGTTTCCTTTCCGCCAAACATCTTTCGGAAACATTTGGAATTTACCAAATGCATTTCCGAAATGTATCTAAACTTCTGTGCAGCATACAAGTGCAGACCGGCACTTCTAGAAGTTTCTAACTCTAGGCAGCATGAGCTCGCCAGTGCCACTGGGTGCTGGGCACGGCACTTCGACGGTTTCGTTGGTGGTGGCAGGCGTGGTGGGGGCTATTAGTGCACTCCTCGCGCACCGCTACTTGACGGCGAGGCAGTCGGATGCTGCGAGCATGCTCGATGGCCGACGTGGTACCACCCGCGTAGACCCCAGTGCTCCGCCTGCGCCATCACCCAACGACCCGCCGCTTCCGGACTTTATCCAAGAAGCCATTCAGCACGACCACAAGGGGGATGCCAAATGGAGGCTCTACTACTGGCCCGGCATGCCTGGTCGTGGCGAGTACATGCGGCTCCTTTTCGAGGCCACAGGTGCTGCTTGGTGTTTTGCTGTTTTCTGTTTGTTCGCGCTTAACGCATGATTTTTAATTCCGATGTGGCAGGCACACCGTACGAAGACGTCTTTGCTGATTCGAATTGGAAGGAGCTGGCACCCAAGAACTACGGCCTCGGGAAGCCCTTCTTTGCGTACCCTTTGATCTCGCACGGCGACTTCTTCCTGTCGCAGACTCCAGTTATTGTTCGGTGAGCTTCGCTGATCAAGCATTTGCTGTGAATGTGCGTCACACTAACAATTCGGCATTAGGTACATGGCCAAGAAGCTCAACGGAGGGCAACTCTATCCGAAAGAGAAGCGCGACCGCTGGCAGGCCGAGATGCTCATGGCTGGTGTAGTGGACCTGACGGCGGAGGGGCATGACGCCTGGTGCGTGGATTGATGTTCGATCATCGTCAATGTAGCCCACATTGACGCGCAATGCAGGCATGCCATCGACAAGAATGCGGCCTACTTGGCTCAAAAGGAAGAAACGGAGCCTTTCATTCAGTACTACAAGACGAAGCGCTTGCCCAAGTGGTTCTCCTTCTTCGAGGCCGCCCTTCGACGCAACCACGGGCGTGCATTCTTCATCGGGACGGTACGTCATGAAACACTTCTAGCTGGCTGGCGAACAACATCCTCAACGTCCTTGGCAGGAACTGACTTATGTGGACCTGTGCATCTTCCACGTGTTTGATGGCATCGCCTTCCAATGTCCCGAGGAGTGGGACAGCGCCGACATTCCACTGCTCAAGGCCTTCCGCGAGCGCGTCGCTGCGCTGCCTGCCATCGAGGCCTACCTGCACAGCGAACGTCGTTCCTCCTTCACCGGCACCGGCCCCATCTTCTGATTCTCCTCTTTAGTTCCTTCACCTTCTCTCAATACTTACTCCCACCCAAGCTCTACACTTACTCTGAAGGGGATGGGTGAAGAGGATTAAAGGTACTTTTACTGCTTCTCCAGGCCACTGCTCCAGTCACATGCAATGACACACAGCTGCCCGTCCGGTCTTCCAAGCGGCACACGAGGTACCTCGAAACGATGACGGGCAACGAATGAAGATAAGAAACGGCTACACTAAAGTGTTGAGCCTGCATAAGCGAAGTACTGAAGGGCAAGCGATGAGAGCAAGACCCAGCGCGTGGTGGTCGCTTTCGTCACTTTTGTTGCCGGCCGAGAGGTTCAGAAGAAGAAGCTTTAGTACGGCGCTTTGAGGTGATCAATTATCGACTAGTCCGCGACATCGTCGGCATTTGTACTTGTCAATGCGCTGCGTCTCCTCTTGTGTGACTCCCTCACACTCGCCATGATACCAGCAATCGCACCAGTCGCAGGCGATCATCCACCGCGATGGGTCGTTGGGCTGCTGGCACGTACAGTAGAGCTCGCCCGCATGACTATCCTTTCGCCGTTTGATTGGCTGCTGGCGCTTCGCCGGCTGCTGCTGCTGTTGTTGCGGTTGTTGTCGCCCCGGTCGCTCCGAACTGCGCTGCCGTCGCATCGACTGTACGGTCGCCGACTGAGCATGAGTCAGCAGGAATCCATCATCACCATCCACTGTGATGGGTGGTGAGGCGGCCGTTGTTCGTTGGGGCTTCCGAGCGTGTCGCTGACCCCCAGCGCCAGGCGCTTGTCCGTTTCCTTCAGGCTGCGGTCGCTTCTTGGACTGCTAGCGTTTTAGTCAGAATGTGTACCAGAAACATAATGGAGAAGAAGACATACTTCTCGGTAGGCATCAGAAGCAGCCGGTATCTCTGCAGCCGGCTTAGCGGGAGGCGAGAGAGGAGGCGACCCTTCAGGATTCACAATCCGCAGGACAGGCTTGT
>CDEZ01020465.1:0-127565 GCA_000826365.1 Acanthamoeba royreba
ATGCAGACGTGGCATTTGACATTCATGAAGTTGCCGAGAGAGTAGACCACCTTTTGGATCTGCGAGGCCAGCTCGCGGGTGGGGGAGAGGATGAGGGCCTGCGGCTCCTTCGATGTGGTGTCGATGCGCTGGAGGGCGCTGATGGAGAAGGTGGCCGTCTTGCCCGTACCCGACTGGGCCTGGGCGATGACGTCACGACCCTTGGTGATCTGCGCAATGGCGCGCTGCTGGATGGCCGACGGCTTCTCGAAGCCGAAGCCGTAGATGCCGCGCAGAAGGGGCTCCTTGAGGCCCATCTCGTCAAAGGTGGGGACCACCTTCACGCCCTTGCTCGTCTCAAAGTCCGTGTCCTTGAGCGTATCCACAAATTTGCCATCATCTGCCCATACCAAAATCAAAAATCATTTGTCAGTTCCTCCTTATCCCCAAGTATATATTTTTAGAATTTTTCCATCATTCGTCAATCCATGCGCAGAGCAGAGAGCGGCATTTTTGCTGGAAAGAGGCAACGAACCACGTCCACGGCGAGCCATCTTTTGAGTTCAAAGTAAATGAGAAGATCTGTCTCTCCTTCTTTTGCGGGCCAGAAAGAAGAGGAAACGATCAATCGCAGAAGTCGGAAAAATTGTGGAAATAGGCGTTGTCGACAAGAAGAAAAGGCGACGAAATCGCCTATCTCCGGTCTAAATGGTTAAGATTCCAGATTTTTTGGATTCCAATATCGTGGTACGACGTCACTTAAGGTTGATTAATTGGACCAATGTTGCTGTTACAGCGCTACTCGCCAAACTCAAATATACAAACTAAAATAAATATTATGAAATTGAAGCTGATTATTGCAAATTAGGGTTCGTCGAACGCGTGCAGTAGTATAAGGTTGAGACTCGTGTTGCCCTCTGCAAGAGGAGGCACAGCAGGCGGGAGGGGCCAAGGGGAGCAAGGGGACCAACACAAACTCTTTTTTGGAGAGAAGAGGAGCAGGAGGACGGACGGAAGGAACCCTCCAACATCCTTTACTCTCTGGAACCTTCCTAAACCACATCCACCACATCCACATACATCGGGACGGTAAAGAACAAAGTGGATCGCTTTTAGGTGGAGAGAGTCCATCTCCGCCCACCTCACATCCATCCTTCCATCCATCAAACAAATCTTTCACCCCCCTCTCTTGAGAATCTCTTCCGCCTCTTACGACCTCTCGGGCCACCATGGCTACCTTGCCATCGAGGGCGCCCCCACCGCCCATCCCGGCTCGTTCCACCCTACGAGGGAAGAGCAACACGCCCCCTGGCCTTGGCTCATCTTCCTCGGGCTCCACCATCACCGGTACATCTGCCTCCCGCTTTAATCTTCATCTTCGATCTTTTTTGTTTCGCTTTTTTCGATCTTTATTTTTATTTCTTGGGGGGGGGGGTGGTTACTCTGTTGATGCCTCATCCTACCCTATTTTTGATTGTTTTTTAGGCGGGAAGATGTGTTTTTTTATCCAAGAGTTTGATAGCCTGAAAGTTGCTGTGCATAGTACCTGAACTGAGTTCTGTGCTCTTCTTCTTCTTTCATCAGG
This sequence comes from Acanthamoeba royreba, assembly GCA_000826365.1. Taxonomy (NCBI): domain Eukaryota; phylum Discosea; order Longamoebia; family Acanthamoebidae; genus Acanthamoeba; species Acanthamoeba royreba. Next base: position 1,565 of record CDEZ01020465.1, read on the forward strand.
GTCGACGCCGTCGTTTGACCAGAAGCCGCCTCTCTCTCGGACTGGGTCGCACCTGGGCCCTCTCCAGCCGAGAACGAGTGGAACTCAGCCTCCCGGTGGTGCTGCTGCGACTGCGAGCAATGGATCACCGGGGCTCAATCAATCAGCGCCAGGCACGCTTCCACACCACAGACCACCGGTGACCTCAAATGGAACAGGTTTATCTCCAGCGGTCTCGCCGCTGATTCGGCCGGTGAGCATGGCAGCTGGGCCGGTAACGGCGATCAGCCCTCCTGCTTCCCGAGGAGCGGGAGAGTTCTCTGTGCCGGCGGCACGACAACACTCGCCACCTCCACGTCCGCCTCGGCCGATCTCCACGATGACCCATCTGATGGCTTCTTCGCCTGCTCAATTCAACTCTCCTTCACCTCCACCATCACCACATTCTACCTCATCCTTACCACACACTCCCGGGGCAACTTCCTTGCTTACTTCCGCACTGGCGGAGCAGCAAACCATCGCGAAATCACCACCGCCTTCGCCCACCACAAAATCTACCCTCCCTTCAATCGTGACTCCTTCGCAGGTTTCCTCTTCGATGAACGGGAGTGAGATAGTTACTGCAGACAGCGTTGGCCCTGCAGAGCAAGCGTATGGTGATTATCCTTCCGAACCTGCTGATGAGTGGCGGGGTACGTTCTGATCCTTTTTCTTGAATTGATGCATCATGTGACTTACAAGCACTAAACGTACGTTACGGTTATTACAGAAGCAGAGGAAGAATTAGGGATAGAAGGAGCAGAATGGGGTGAAGCTTCCACGCGTACTCCAGAGTCAGTCGTGGAAGATGTGACCGCTCAACTCGGAATCGACCTCGGCAATGATGAGTGGGAGTTCGAAGAGATAATGGAGGAAGAGGAAGAGGAAGAACCTGTCGTCCTGTTTTCGCCTCGTGCTCGATCATCCAACTTCCCTCTCAGTTTGCCTCCGCCGCCGCCCTCGCCTTTCTCCCCACAACCCATTGGGAACAGTGCTGCAGCTGAACCAACCACCAGCACTACTCCTCCTACCATTCCACCACTTCCTCTCAACGTTGTAAGTTCCCTCTCCGCTTCCATGCCGAGCGTTTCCTCCGCCACTTCGGTCACAGCCTCTCCGGCATCCCCAGGATCAGCAATGCGATCGCCATCGGAGCCACCGCCACCCATTCTTCGCCCGGCATCTGCACAGCTCCAACCTGTCGGTAGTCCGGCCTCGGCGCTTACGGGCCTGGATCACCTAAACTCTAGGTTCAATCGCCCGTTTTCCACTCCTGCCGGCGTGGCGCCTATTAAGTTACCACCATCACAAGGAGGCACACGACCTACACCACCTCCACGTGCGATGAAGCCCGTGCTTTCCTCCATGCCGTCCGCCGAAGAGCGAATGCATCACTCCAACATTGTTGGACAGAGTCCTATTCCCCAAACCACCGGCGCAGCAACATCTCCTGATGCCTCGAATGCCGAGCGACGAGTGGAGCAACCAAGCAATCATGCTGAAAACGCCAGTGAGGAAAATCATGTGGAAGACGACAAGAAGAAAGAAACGCTCGAGAAGAAAAAGTTCTGGCAGGGAACAACTCGCAAGGATAAGAAGTTGACGAAGAGTGATGATGACGACAAGGAAAAGGAACAAAAGGAGCTCAAGGAGAAAGAGAAGGAATTGAAGGAAAGAGAACGGGAGGCGAAGGAAAGGGAAGAGCGAAAGAAGGAAGAAGCGAAAGACAAACGGATGAGCTTCGTCGGTAAGAAGTTCCGTGTGAGAAAGAAGAAGGCAGAGAGCAAACCGACCAAGGATAAGAAGAGCAGTGGCTCAATCATTATTTCTGCGCCAGCTGGCGCTCAGCATCGCGTAAGTCTCTCTATCTAGATATTCAGCATTGTTGAGGTTCCATATGTCTCACCCGAGTGCACACATCACAGCTGCACGTTGACTTTGATTTCCAGTGGACGGGCAGCGATCCAGCATCGGAGTTCAAGCTTCTCTCGAAACTCGGCCAAGGGTACCTAGACTTCTGAGTAGTCATGAAAAGGTCTCGCCGCTCATTCTTCTGTTCTCAGCGCCTACGGTAAGGTGTACAAGGCCGAACACAAGGATACTGGATTCATTTTGGCAATCAAGTGCATTCCAATTCCGGAAGAACTCGCCGAGGATGCTGAAAAGGTTCCTCGTTCCTTTAACTTATGCCGGTGATGTACACGCTCATCCAACCATGTTCCTATAGGATATCGACACTCTACGTAAGGAGATTGCCGTTTTGAAGAAATGTAGATGCGAGTCTATCGTTTCGTACTTTGGCGTGTGTTTCAGAAACTCATCTCTTTGGGTATACACTTCTTCTTTTCTTCCTTCTGTAAATACTTACAATTCTCATCTGGCATGGCTAGATCATGATGGAGTCATGCGACATGGGATCGCTTACCGATGTGCTTAATATTGTGGGACACGACAAAGTTAATGAAGCCGATATGGCCTATATCCTGCGGGAAGTAGTCAAGGGACTTATTTACTTGCATTCTATCAATATTGCTCACAGGTATCTTGCTTGCTGTCGCACAGTACGCACGAGCTGTTTTCTAAGCTTTAAAACAGGGACATGAAAGCTGCTAACGTACTGCTGACTAAGACCGGCCAACCGAAGATCGGTACAATAGACCTCTTCAAACAACACATTTCGCGAGCTAACGTTGCTTGTTGACGGCATCAGCCGACTTTGGTACATCGGTCCAGTTGCAGAATGCTACCAAGGGAGCCCAAACTTTTACCGGCACTCGTATGTAGCCCTGAAACTATTCAATGATGGTGCATTCTAAAGGAGCTAATCCCCCGCAGCCTTATTCATGAGTCCCGAGGCTCTTAGTGAGGAAAGCTATGGTGTGAAAGCAGACATATGGTCGCTAGGCATTACTGCCATTCAGATAGCTGATGGCAAACCTCCCCTAGCGGACATGAATGTCGGAAGGGTTCGTCCTCCATCGATGAAAGAGATGACTGGTATGACTCATCAGGGAATGCTGAACCTGACTTCCCACAGGCCATGCTGGCAATCATTCACGGAAGTTCACCCACGCTGAAGGAACCGAAGAAGTGGTCCAAGGAATTCAATGGTATTCTCTACAGAGCCTGGTGGTCTAATGGGCGTGCAACTGACTTAACAAAATGCAGACTTTCTTGCTGTTTGTCTTCGAAAGAATCCCGATGACCGACCAGAGGCTGAGGATCTACTCAAGGTATGCGGTTTCTGCTCCAGGATGACTCCTCTTAGACTTACGGTTTTGCCTCTGTTGTCAGCATCCATTCCTGGCAAATGTAAAAGACGGTTACGTCCTGAGCTTCCTTAAGGTTAGTCTCTCTTCGTATCTTCATCACGTTGGCCTTTATCTAACACTCCTACGCCTCAGGAATACCGCATGAAAGTAAGGGAGCGCCCGGCACTTGAGCGTACCTTCTCCTTCATCCAACAAAACGATTCTCGGTTCTGGAGACAAAGCCACTCCCCTTCTGCGGAGTTGATCAAGCAGAGCATTCTTGCTGACTCTAGCAAACCAGGGGTAAGTGGAATCACATTATCTTAGCAGTGAATGGTAATTGACATCTTCTTCATCAACGACAATGCAGAGATCCTCCCAAGATATTGGATCTGCTCTGAGCGGCGGGATTCAAAACTCACCACTGCTCAACGCTCCGCCATCCCCATATGCTTCCCCCGTGTCTTCCTCTCCACCACTTGGACGTTCACCATCTGGTGTTACACCAAAGATACTGACTGCCTTGGCAAGCTTGGCTACCATGGACATCGACCCCACGGGAACGATTGTAAAGCCTATTGATCATCCTGACCGAAGTACGACAGCTTCCCGTTTATTGTGAGACTACGTGGCTAAGTTAAGTTTGTTTTTTAGAACCGTCTCCTCTAACGAGAGTGAACACAAGCGAGCTTCGCAAAGGGCCAACAGAAAAGCTGATGGATGGTGAGGCAAGGCGGCTGTCATTTTCAGGAAGTATGCTTCCTGAGTCTGGAGCCGGAGCCGGAGCTAGTCTTGCGAAAGGTGCAGTGCGTCCAAGCACTGCCTATGGCGTAACTCCCGTTTCGCTGGAACCAAATGACGCCTCTGCATCGGGGCTGGGCTCTAAAAAGAGCTTCCACAGTCAGCTATCAGCCAAACTTGATAAGAAGGCCGAAGAAGAGAAGAAGAGCCGGCCTACCCTCAGGTATTCACAGTTTGTTACAAGCCTCTTTCTTGAGTGTGCTGAATGTCCATGTTCTGCAACAGCCGGCCGAACTCAGACAGAGCCCTGCGGCGGCAGCTCGTTGACACAAAGGCAGGCTCGATTCGAGAGGCAAAGACGAAGAGTTCTGATGCTGATCTCAGGTCCAAGGTTGTTGACCTTCGGAATTCCTCCGAGGACGTGACCAAGAGGAAGCACCACAGCACAGGTACAATCACAAGAGATGGGGAAGAGCCTGGCCATCAACTAACCTTTTTTGATTTAGATGATGCGGCGCTTGAGATTGCAATGCAGAATACCGAACGCCTAGAGGATCTGGTGGGAATACTCAAAGATCTCTTGGCAAAGGAAAGGCTCCGAGTGCGCGAAGCGAACGATGAAATCGCGAAGTGGAAGAAGATCGCGAACGACCTGCAGCGTGAACTTGATGACCTCAAGCTCAACATCAGCCTCAATGAGGAGCAAGAACCGATGGAATAATGTAAAAACTAGGGACTTATTTAAATCGTTACACAATCATTCGCAATAGTTAGCATGTTCCAGGTGTGGATGGGCAGGAAATCCTTACGTTCGAGATGGCAGCAGGGCTGGGGACAGAGATCGCCGATCAGCAGCAGCGAACATCAACTTGCTTGTCGGGCAGGGATGACAGAGACCATAGCTCGGCTCGGGTAGGAGAAGGCGGCGGCAGATCGAATGAAGGTGATCGACGACCACCACAGCACGACAGGACAACAACCTTCATGGTTTTCCAGTACGCCTTGAAATCATTTACTCAGGTTCCAACCCCATAACGCCAAACCATTGGAGGTGTCCTTCAAGTGTCCAGCTGAACTTGACAAGGGAGCCCTCTTAGCTCAGCTGGTAGAGCGTCAGACTGAAGATCTGGAGGTCGCTGGTTCAAACCCGGCAGAGGGCAATCACTCCAGGCTCCCTCAAATCTTTTTCTTTTGTAGCCTTTTTTGCCTTCCTTTAAAGAAATGTTTTCGATCTTTTATTTGGAAATGTTTTCGTAATCTTCGTCACCTTTTGCTAATGCGGACGGTGGCCGGCATCCCGTACAACTATTCTATCATTGCAACTGAAATGAAGAAAGTAGCCATGGGAAAACCTGCTGTTGCTATACTTGATATTCGACCAATGCGCTCACCACTGCCCCCCGCAGGACCCGGGACGAAGCAAATCCGGCAGAGTGCGGAGGCGGCCGTTTCCTACAGACGAAACCGAGGAGCACGATACCCAAAACCATTTGGCTGATGTGAGGCGAAGTCCTGATGAGGTCTTACCGTCACCTACCTAGCTAGGTGGTAAGCAGCTTCTACGCGTGGCTTACTCGTTCGTGTATGGTGTAGATGTAGGTGTCGCATGTAAATACAGAGTCAAGAATAGCTTCATTGAAGAGGAATTGGCACATGCAGTTCTACCAGCCATGAGCGGCCGGTCCTTCGGGCCAGTTGGCAAGGAACGTAGTCTACTTACTACCATCCTTTTTTGAGGCAAATTACATAGTTTCATTTGCCTGGGTGCTGATCAGCCAGGGTATTGAGGCAAACCATCCGCCTGTGTGTTTGAATGCCTCTCTCGGGGTAAAGGACCATCCATGCTCATGGACCAGCCACCAGAGAACGTTGAGCCTGCCCATTTCGATGGCGCAATCGGCGATCAGATTGATATCCTGAGTGAGCCCAGCCGCATCTACGAGCCACTCCACTATGTGCACATACCCGGACCTGGCCGCGTGCTCAGCCGCAGCAATCGCACTAGTCGTGCAGGCCAAGATGCCGCCGTGAGAAGCCAGAAGGGTGCTTGCAGCCCACTTGACGATATCGAGGTCTCCGCTCTTCACGGCTGATGACAGCACGGCGAACGCGTGGCAATTGCAATCATCGATGCTGCACAGTCCAGTGGTGCCCGTGCACTTGGGCTCCACCATATAGGGTACGCCATGCTCGAAGAACCAGCGAGCGAGCTCTAACTGTTTGGATGACAGTGCCCGGCCCATGAGCATGACGTTCCAGTCCCTCGGGTCGGAGCGCTTGGCACACCATTCCACAAGGTCCATTCGTCCAGACTCGATAGCACACCAAACCAATCCAGCAGCCTTGAACTGGATGCGCTCGTGAAGGTGGGTAAGAAGCGACAGGTCCGTCTGACGAAGTGCCCAGGAACCGATCTGATGGTATGTTCGCCCTGACCTGCGCTTGATGTTGATGAGATCACCAAACGCTTGCCGGATTGCGCGGTCCGACAGAGGGTGTGTGCTGAGGCACGCGCACACCCAATCCATAATCTCTGGATGAGCCGTATTCTGCATGGCGCCGAGCAGCAATCTCCTGGTGATGTTGGCAAGTGCTGCAACGTGCATTTCCTCATCCATTGGGTCGACGTTGATCGCATCAGGCTTGGGCAGCCAATTCGGAGGGGACCAGGAAGCGGACGGGTGGGCGACAAACTCGCTCCAAACCCAGCGCAGCATGTCCATGCGGCGGTTGCTGATGGCGCTATCGATCACGGTATCCAGATAGCACGGATAGTGGCCGCGGAGGTAGGACACGGCCTCCTCGACGAGAGCCATCCGACCGGATATAGCCCCAAAGTGGAGCTGCTTGCGAGCGTCCACGTTGCAGTGGTCCTCCACGATGACGCTCGGGTCTGCCAGCTCGCGCACGCCAAGCTCGTCCCACGCCCATGCCGCAGTATCAGCGCGCTTTGCGTCGAGCGCGCGCCGAAAGATGAATGCGGGTTTCGAAGCCAGGTTGGGCGATGTGGCAAGCAGATATGAGCGTGCCCACTTTACCTTGTCTGTCGTACAGCCATAGGCTAGCGAGCCGTCGTGTTTGGGAAACAGGGACCAACCCATTGTCTCAACAGCCCATACCAGGTCATCTACCGTGCCGTTGCGCTCCAGTCCGGACAGGACATGCTCTCGTTCGCGCAGAAGGCCGCGGCCTTGTAGCCATGAGAGAATAGCACGGCGATCAGGATGCTGGGTGACAGCCCACACAGCCTCGCGGTCGAACCAATGGTGGGGCATTCCGACTTCGGCCGAAAAGGCCCAACGCAGGGTGGACCCACTTGGGCACGCCGCGAGCAGCTGCAAGACCACAGACATATGCGTCTGGATCGCTGGTATGCGGTACGCCCTGCGCCAGGCGCGGCACACAAAGAGGGCAAGCACGAGGTGTGCGTCGGGCGCGACCGAACGGTACCACAGGAGGATCTGTCTCTGGAAGGCCTCTGGTAGATCGTGCCATCCACCCTTCTTGGGCGTGCTGCGTGTGTCTGGTCCCTCCGATGAGATCATCGTCTCCTGCGGCGGCCATCCCAAGTGGCGACGCAGCGCCTCGAACGCGCCACTGTCCAGATCGTCATCAAGGTCGTACTGAGCACGGATCTGCGCGGGAGTGAGGCCCACCATCCAGTCGGCTAGGACCTTGGCCCCGGCACGTACGAGACCTGGCACTTGCATGTAGTCGGCCACCAGCATCGTGTTCACCACATCCTGGACTTGCTCAGGTGTCTTAAGCTTCGCGAGACACTCCCTCGATTCGCCACTGTCGGCACGATTCTCCCCTATCTCTGAATCAGGAACGAAGCGCTCGCTGTACGCGGGACGTCCCATCAGTTCGGCGCCAAAGTAGGCGACTGCTGCAGCACCGTGCTCGATCGGTCGAATGGGTGGCGTGTGCTCAGGGCGATATACGATATACTCAGGGGTCAGGGTCACACGATATTCATCGGCGATCTCTGCGCTCTCAGCTGCCTCTCCCCGCGGCCCGCTGCATCGGACATAAGCGAGCAGCTGTTGTCCCCACATGTGAGTAAACAAAAGGCAAGACATTTTAGGTCCGAGCCCTCCAGCTTACCTTGGCAAAGCGATCTGCCGTGATGAGCCTGTTAGGTAGGGGCACAGCACTAGCCACGATGGTGGCTGGGCCAACATGGCCTATCTGCCGGTCGTCATCGACATGCGATGTCGTGTCTGCAAGCATCGATCGGATGGCGCCAATGGCACACACATCATCGCCGGTAAGATCGAAGATGTGGTCATCGGCGGTAGTGTGGACACGCACTGCCACCTTATCGCCTGGGCCGACAACATGATGCACATACGCCGTGCCGTCGAGGAAGAATGTGATCGGCAGCACGTGGTCACCACCTTTGGTGTCAAAGGTCCTTTCCGTCCCAATCGTGTCGGAGTGCGGCAAGTCATTCATGATGTCGCCAGCCCGTGGGTATGTTTGGCTCAAGCCGCTGCTCTATTTACCCCCTTATGTTTGGTAGAAATGCCTTTCCTTGGCCAAAGACAAGCCTTTTCTTTCCTTTGGCTATTATTGTGATAATTAGCTAGTTTGATTTGCAAAACCTGAGAGCACGATTACCGAATGCAAAAAAAGTAAATTCACTGTTAATAAAAGAAGCAGCGCTTAATGTGGCAATTCATTTAGATTACGAAAACATTTCCTAGAAAGAAACGTTAAAAAGGTTACAAAAGAAAAAGATTTGAGGGAGCCTGGAGTGATTGCCCTCTGCCGGGTTTGAACCAGCGACCTCCAGATCTTCAGTCTGACGCTCTACCAGCTGAGCTAAGAGGGCTCCCTTGTCACGAGTTGCCGGACACCTTCAATGGTTTGGCGTTCTGTGGTGATTGCTGGAAAGGTTGCCTCTTGCGCCCCGAGCGACGTCTTCGCCAACACCCGCCAAGTTCGCCATAACCTTGACAGAGTGCGGAGGAGACGTGCACTGGCCTGGCTTTGCCCCTGCGCTGCGCTTCTCCACTTCCACCACTATCAAAGCGAAACACCGATACGTGACCTAAGCAGACGTTAAAGTCTGCTGATTTGGGATTGAAAGAGCTTCTTCGCAAGTTACAGGGTTGTCAATCATCCCATTCATCTTCATCCACTCCTTGTAGTGAATCCTGTGGGGGAGTCCAGGCTTCAGGCTCTGTTTTCATGCCAAGTATCTGGAACACCTATCCTATCAGTGATCATAAACACCTAACTGCAACGAAGACCCATACCTTTGCACCCCAACCTCCTTGCACATTCTCGCCAGCATAGTCGGGTGCGCTCTCTTCCTTCTTGCCAAGACTCTCTATGAAAACGGAATTGCCCTGGGTACGCAAGCTCACCTTCATGCCCTGGACGACGTATGAGTCTTTGCACTGCGGGCCTTGAATCAAATTACCTCTTTGATGTCCAGCTTCCTCAATTCGGCATCGCCCCAGAACTCGAAGCGTCCCGGGACATTAGGGTGTAGTGCTCTGACCTAATTTCCACATGAAGATATTAGGCCAAAAGGAGTCACACGGGAAGGTAACTTAACACCTGTTGATCACAGTAACCCTTAGGAAGAGCAGCATTACTTCCACTAAGAATGCGGGCAAGCTCACCGTTGGTGATCTTGTACTCATCTTCGGATGCGTGCACAATGTTAGAGACACAAAGCTCTCATTGAAGGCCAGCGGGTACCTTGCGCTTCCGTCTTCTTCCAGTTAGAGACGAGATAGCCGGTACGCTGGATCACTTCCTTGCTGTGGGGCCTCGTGTCCACTTCCTTCCCGCTCGCGTCAAATGTGCGCCGGCGCGCTTCTTCCACGTCCACCGTCACCACTGCAGGCAATTGGCTGATGAGTGCATTCATCTTCATCATCGTCATCATCACAATAAAGAACGAAAGCGACGGATCCGGTACCAAGGTAGCGATGATGTTGGGGATCGCTGGACGCGATAGAGTGAGAGCGGAGTGGCGCAGCCACGCGGCCCTCCACCCAAACGCCCTCGTTCCCCGCTCGGCCTGCAGCCGAAACCTTCTTGTCAGCTTCGGCTTGCCACGAACCGGTCCACCGTGTCTGACCCGTGGTCAAACTCAGGTCACTTGCGTGATGAATCATTTTTTCTTCCTACGCGCCACGCATTGTCAAAATTATATGATTTTTATTTTAATATTATTTTATTTTTATGTGATGTTAAATTATTTTTTAGTTTATTTCTTCTTTCTATTCTATTTACGTATGATGGTTAAATAAAATTAGGACGTACACTCACAACACGAAAGCGAGATAACAACAAAATGAAGAGAAATGATAAAGAAAAAACAAAGAAATTAGATGGATAAGTTCGGAAAAGAAAAAGGAAAAGAAAAGGAAAAGCAGAATATAAATAGGGCCAACCGTTTGTGGCAGAAAGCTGATTATCGATAGAGTAGAGAGTGGTTAGGTAAGGGGCAGATGGCGGCCGTAGAGGTGGAACAGGTGGACCACACCCACCTCGCACTCGAATTCGATTTCGATCAAGCCTCTATCAAGGCACGATTTCCCATTTTTCAATTCAGAAAATAAACCATAATAATTTTTATATATTGCATTTTATTTATTTTTCAAATCAATTTTCTTGTAAAGTAAATTTTGAATAAAAATAAAAATAAAAATAAAAATAAAAATAAAACAAAATATAAATGATTAACACAAGAGTGTACAGGGTCGGTGTGAGCTGACTTTGACGTTCACGCTCGCCAACGCTGCCGCCGCCGCTGGTGGAGTGCTTCCCTCGCGTCTGCAGTTGGCGCTCAACTGCCGCCAATCGCGTACGCTACCCGCTGCTGCTGCTGCAGCTGCTGCGGCATTGTGGAACTAGAACTCCACACTGCCGAATGTACACACGCATGCACAGATGCACGCACAACCTTGGCAGTTGTTGTTCTGCTGTGGCTTAGGCAGTCTGTGCATGATCGAGGAGAAGAACGATGAGAGTGCAGTGTTGTGATCACTGCTGATTCTTACTGAGTGCACATCATCGGAATGCGTGCAGGCGTGAGCAGGGTAGTTTGTAGCGGTGAGACTGTTCCTTTCACATATTACAACTATCTCGAGCGCGTGGTGCCAGGATCCCAAGGCGATGCCAGGACCTTCGAAGTGTTTCACCGCGCGGCGATGGCTGCCTCAGAGGAAGGCGAACTGCTGGTCGACATACCCTCGCATCTCGTCAAGCCTAGTTCTGTTGGTGAGGGAATGTACCAGACCAAGCTGGATGTGTACTACTCTCTAGTGCGACCTCAGGTTGGGCTTCGCTTTGTTTTACCTCAGAGTGCTGCGTATCCCAACCGAGCACCTCGTACGTTCCGACTGCTCCTTGATGTGTGGGAGTCCTGATCTAACCAAGTCATTTTTCAAACAGATGTCTACTCACTCAGCCATGTGGAGGGCGCTCGAACCTGGTTTCCGTGTCTTGAAGCCTATCGTTCACCCTTCACGATGCAGTTCACTGTGAGGCCCGAGTTCATTGGTATAGATCCCAGAGGCGTTGTTACGTCTGTGCTTAGTTTCTAATTGTACATCTACAGTCGTGGCAACGGGCGAACTTGAGCAGCAAACAATGGACGAAGCCACGCTTCAACGAACATTTCACTACAGGTCTCCCTCGCCTTTGCTTGATTTCAAGTACATTGCACTCACGGCATTCGTGATCAGAGTTGAGGAAGCCCTGTTTCCTGCACGACTTGGCTTATGTGCGGGGCAATTCGAAGTTGTGGTGGATCCGCATCTTCCCGATCTTACGAGCTTCTGTCTACCCGGAAGACGCGCAATGCTGACTCACTCCACGGCCCTCGTATCGCAAGCCATTCAGTTTTTCGAAGAATTCTTTGGTGTCAAGTTTCCGTATGGATCCTACAAACAGGTCTTTGTTGAGGAGGCGTGGACAAAGGTGCGCATGCAACAAACGCTTTTAAGTGATGTTAAATGTTGACACGCCACAACCATTTACAGGAGGACGCTTATGCGGGCATCTCTATATTCTGTACACATTTGCTCCACGATGAGACCATCATCGATCAGACTCTCATCACGAGATTAGCTCTGGCCGATGCTGCCGCGCGGCAATGGCTGGGCAACTATATTCCCATCAGGTATTCTCATCCTTGTCTCGCGGCTGAGTGGTGAGTCGGTTCTAACGCCGATTATAAACTACAGAAATCCTCAGGACTGGTGGCTGATGGAAGGCCTCGCCGGCCATGTTGCACTGCTGTGGTACCGCAAGATATTAGGAAACAACGAACACCGATTGCTACTCTACCGACAGGGGCTCGTAGTCTGCGAAAAGGGGCAAGACCTCGTTTTGGCCAAGTGTGGAGTATGTAGCTCAGTTTGTCTTCTTTGTCATTACAGAGAATTGGTTGATCTAATTTGTGCTTTCATAGGTCGTGGGGGCGGAAGAGGATGTGGCCTTGTGGAAGGCTCGACTCGTGGTGCACATGATCGAAAAGCTACTTGGTATGATCGGCATTGAATCAGGAACTTGTGAATGCAGCTAACAAACCCTCTGGCAGGCCTTGATGCCATGCGCAAGGTGGTACAGCATCTCATTTCACCTCCTGAGGCACCGGCGGGCAGTCTGCCCCCTACGCTCTCTCTCCATCGCTTCCTCAAGCTCATCGCCAAGCTCACCGGTCATGATCTCAAGAAAGACGGATTTGACAGACGTTGGATACATGGCTCAGGGCATGTGGAAGTCGAGTGTGGCTTCTGGTTCAATCGTAAGCGTCATTTGGTGCGTTCATCTCTTTGTTGGTGGTAAAAAGCAGCTACTCACGTCGGCTGTTTCAGATTGAGTTTGCAGTCCGACAGGGCGGGGGTGGTAAATCAGCGGAGGTCAACAAATTGGCTGTGCGTGTGCATGAGGTTGACGGCGCCCATGATCATCTGCTTGACTTGGAGGAGGAGCTTTATGGCACCGAGCTGCCGTGTTATTCCCGTCTTCGCAAGAATCGCCGAAAAAAAGGTCAACCAGGCGAAGGTCCTGAGGTAGCACACCGCTCTCTCACCTTCCTGATTGCAGTCTAACTAACTGTTGGCTTATTGTAGGAGAAAGAAGAACCCGAGATACCTCAACCGCGATCAGATACACCCATCCTCTGGATTCGTATCGATCCCGAATTCGAAATTCTAAGGTATCTCGTGCTCCTCCTCCCTCTCGCTGAGTCACCGTGATTCATTGTATTGATGTACCGGTATTGGCAATACAGGAAAGTGCAGTTCAGACAACCAGAAAAGATGTGGATCAACATGATCGAGATGGATAGGGACGTCATTGCACAGTATGAGGGAGTTGAGGGCGCTGGCGAGTGTAACACACTCGCAACGGGCGCTGCTCTTGCATCTCTCATGGAGAATCCGCGGATGTTCTATCGTATACGAGCCTTTGCAGCTGAAACCCTAGGACGCATGCGAGGCGAGGTACCGTGTACTCCAAGAGTGTACAACGAGCATAATAGTAATCCTTATTGGCGTGCAGGCCGGGGCAGTGGCAACGGAAGCGCTATTGCGTTACTTTCGCGCAACTTGCTTTTTTGATAGTGACGATGGCTCCCAGATGCGACCGAATGACTTCTCCGACTTTGCTACGTATCATGTGCAAAAGGCCATCGCTACTGCCCTGTCATTGGTAATAAGTTAGCCAGCTGAAGTGCAAGTGTTGAACAAGAGAGGACTAACTTTTTGCTGTACTTGAATTTAAGGTGCGGGACGCGGATGGCTTCACTCCTGACGATGTGTTCAAGTTCCTGCTTCAGCTTCTGAAGCAGAATGACAACACAGGAAACCCTTATTCAGACTACTCCTATGTTGCCGCTGTAATCGAAGCTATCGGTAAGGAAGATTCACTGGTGCTTGGTAATACTTGATTCTCACTCTCCTGCTCAGGTAACACACAACCCAAGAGGGACAAGGACTGGGGAAGCATAAAAAAGCAACTACACCGTTTCCTGCACCTGGAGCGATTATTGCCCTCCTACCACAACTGCGTGACGGTGGCCTGCTTGAAAGTGATGAAGCGATTACAGACGATTGGCAAGTCGTCGCTTAATCTCGAGTTATTCACAGCCTACACTCGCTACGGCTACTATCGCAAGGTTTGTTGCGCTTCCTTGCACGTTGGTGATCTGGGCAAGCTATTAATCCCTCTACAGGTCCGCATAGTTGCATTGCGAGCATTGCGCGATCTGGGTCTGCCGCAAGCGGTGGCTGTGGTTAGGTTATTCATCACGCTCATCGAATCAGACCCGGATCCTTATGTTCGCTACAAGGCTGCGCAACTGCTCGCTTCCCCGTCCTGCCGTCTGCCAGAGCACGTTTGCTCACAGCTGTGGGAAATGCTCAAGTATGTCCCCCTAGCGAAAAAGAGAGGACCGGGGCACTAACTTAAGTCCCTCCAGTGGTCCTATCACAGCATGGGACTCGCGGCTGCGGCTCGCGTTGGCCGACGCTTACAGGATCAATATGGCGGAGGGCATCCAAGCCTCATCTGCTTCCCTGCTGGCTCAGGTGGAGACTACAGCACCTTCTGATGCCTCTGCTCTACGGAATAGCGAGTCCGACCGTCGACGCCGCACTGATGTACGCCTCCGCCTGAGACCTGAATTGAGAAGCGTACCTAATAATTGTGATAGACGCGGAGACGGAAGGCGAGTGAGGCGGAAATAGAGCAGAGCAAGTTTGTAGCCAGCGTTCTGGATCCATCCTCATGCAAGATCCGCATAGTACGGGCGAAGCTACCGGGTGAAAAGCTCACCAGCAGTACCAGCGGGTCTTCGTCCCGGGCACCGAGCGCACCTGCCACTCCTCTGGCTAGCAGCGCCAGCGCGCCAGGAGATGACACTCCAGTCACACCTGTCGTCAAGCGCCTCAAGCTCAAACTAGCTGGAGAATCTATCTCATGATCGCTTGATGGTGTCGACGAGGACCCAAGCCAACGCATGTCCAGGTTTGCAGCGTATTGGTGTACAGGAAGGATACAGCTTACATTTAAAGTTTGACTTTGAACGGCAGCTTGTTGGGCACGTGATCCTTGGTGTCGCCCAACTGGAACGGACCAAGGAATCGGATCAGTACCTGTTCGTACTTTTCGTTGTTGAGGAAATCAAGCTGCCGCTCCTCCACTCCTGCATGAGTCGATGATGATTCACATCAATCGCTGAGAAGAGCATAATCCTCGACGACTAACTTTTACCTTTGAGATACTGTCTAAGCCCGACCTTGCGTTGTTCAATCACCGCGTCTTCGAGCGAGTTCAGGATGTGCTTGCCAGGGATAGGGTAAGGAAGCTTGATGTTGGTCTTCCACTTCACCGCCTGAACAATTAGATTGAAAAGCATCAGGGATCGGCGTGTGGGGTTGCGTTCATCAGAGCAAACATAGAAGAATGCAGGATGTGTTACCTTGTGAAACTCTCGGAACTGGGAGTAGCGACGCTGCACCGTCCATACGCAGTCTGCCCACGTCACACGTATCTTGTACACCTGATAGTGGTGATATGAGCAAGATAGTTTGCTACCGAGTGGAAGGGCAGTCGGTACTGTGTAGTTTTGTGCGTTGTGCTTCTCTGTAGCGGTTTCTTCAAGTAGCTCGAGAGATAGAATTGCAGAGTCCTTCTTCTGATGAACATAGATGGATTCGCGTGCAGGTCCTACTTCAACTTGACCCGTCGTCACCTTCCCTGATAATGGCAACGAGTGAGAGTAAGACTTAACTGTTGAAGATGCATGGGTAATGGGTATAAGCAGCATTGGATGACTCACGAATGTACTCCTTTTGCTTGTTCTTGATATACTGCTCCTCCTCCTTCGCAATCATCTTCTCCCTCTCCTTCGCTCGTTGTTCTTGCATCACTTTCTCTTTCTCCTTCTCTACCTGCGCTAGGAGCTTCTTCAATTCCTTCTCTTCCTTAGTCATCTCATCTCCCGGCCCTATTCGATAAGCGTCAGTGTGATCAACGGAGCGACATTCCATTCGAGTCACAGTTCGTACGAATTGAAGGCTGTGGAGCAGACACGTATCGCTGATCAACCGCCGTCGAGCCAAAGAAGTTCATTCGCGTTGGCTCGTTCCTTGTGGCGTTACTGCTGCTGCCGTAGCTAACATACATTGAAGTTGGTGCTGATACGGTGCCTGATGGCTGCGGTAGGTGTTGTGTGGGTCGGAGCGGTACTGCAGGAGGCGCCGCACTGGGAGGAGACGCAGGAGAAGCCTGTCGAACCGCCGGCGGCGCTTGTGATGGCGAAGTGAATGTGGGTCTTCGAACAGGTACTGGCGGGGTTGGACTCGTTCCTTGTCCTGCTGCCTCCTGCTGGGCCACGTCCAACCCACAATTCACATGATCAGGCTATCTTCATCGAATGATGTTTGTGATCACCATCAGCGTCTTCACTGTCACCATGACATCGACCATGAAGGTGACCTTGCACGTACCAGCCGCACCGGTGACGGCCGCAGAGGCATCTTATTGGGCGGTGACGAAGTGTCGGGCAAGGTTTGCTGGTTACGCCGCTGCCACGGAGGAGCGGCCTGCGCTGCCGCTGGCGGTGATAACGTCGCCAGGCCTGCTGGTGCGCCAGCAGAGAGCTTGGCACCGCACTCCGAGCAAAACTTTTGGCCTGGTCGTATTGGCCCGTGACCACACGGCGCAAACTGCTGTCCGGGTACCATCTTCGTTCTGCCCAGGAGGAACGAGACGCACCCGCGTGAAAAGTTGAGATATAAAAAACCAAAAGAAGTTGGGGCAAAACCTGTAGTTCCGCCTTGTATCCGAGCTTTGTGTAAACCAATCACTGGGCGGATTAAAACAGTTTTCAGGATACTCGCGGAAATTTAAAATATGCCATTCATTCCGATCTGCATTCTTGTCATTTCAATCATTTTTACATAATAAGTATTTCTCTATATTTGGTGTCTGGTGTCTTCTCCGTCAGGAAGCTGAGCTACGCGTACGAGTTGCTGGTGATACGCACATGGACCACAAGGGCTGGTGGTGCCGTATGCGCGTTCTCCTCGTGATGCTGTTGTGGGCCGTGGCGGCATGTCATGCCACCACACCACCCGCACGGCCCAAGAAGATGCCCATGCCGGAGGCGCAGTTCTCCGCGTCCTACTTGGGTACCCTGTCTCTCACACGCACCAACGTGGCTATTCTTCGTGTGGCCGACTCCTATACTTGTAGATAGTCCGGTGTTCAACCTGCAAGATGGAAGTTTGTGGGTGAGCGATGTGCAGAACGATCGTATCCTGCGCCTGATCAGCCCGACACCTCAGGCACCATCCCCCGGAATGAAGAAGCTGCTTGGCAAGGCTGCTCGAGTGGAGATGCAAAGAGAAAGGGAGGCCAGGGAAGCCAAGGATGAGCCGGAGGTGGTTATGTTTCCTCCAGACTCCATCAGGTTGACATACCTCGAAATAATCCTGGCGTGAGCATGCTGACGGATGATCCTGTGCAGGGCTTCTTCTGGTAGAACGAGAGGCATAGCCTTCGACCAGCGTGGTCGCTTGGTTATGTGTGAATCTAGTGGGCGAAGGATCACCCGCCTTGAGAAAGACGGCACGGTGCGTGCTACTCTTTCCAGCATTCGTTCTGTGACTGCCTCTGACCTCTTCTCCATCTCCAGTTGACAGTCCTGGCAGAGAGAATAGATAATAAGCGTTTCAATAGCCCAGACGATCTGGTGATTGATAGCAATGGCAGAATCTTCTTTACCGATCCTCGCTTCGGGGACAGGTGCATGCATCATTCTCCTCTTAATGCCTCATGAATGGTAACTGACGCTTCTCACAGGGATGGCATGGATATGCTGGCCGAGAGCGTCTATCGGGTTGACGTTGATGACTATCAGAGTACGTAGAGCTCTGCAATTGGATGGACAGATGAGTCATTCTGAACTGCGATGGGGTGCACAATTCACTTTGTGATGTACCAGATAAGCACCGTGTCACGAGGATCATTGATAATAGATACGTGAAGCGACCAGCGGGCATTGCCTTGTCTCCCGATGAGACCAAGTTATACCTTGTGGATGCTTATCATATGGGTTCGCGCCTGGTGGTTTTCGAGCTTAGGCGTGATGGAAACGTTGTTGATGCACCTCCCTATATCATCCACGACTTCGGTAAGGGGAAGGGAGGTGACGGGCTCTGCCTCGACACTCATGGTACGTTCAGTACAATATCATTTAGCAATCTAGCTGATCAGCGAGGGTATGCAGGTAACCTCTTTGTCGCGGGAGGCTCGAAGTGGAATCCGCATAACCCGCCAGGCATCTATGCCTTCTCGCCTGAGGGCACGCACCTGGGCTTCATCCCAATTCCTGAGGTTTGGCCTTCCTGTGTTAAGAGGGACACATCAACACAAATCCCTAATCACAGCGCCCGATGGATCACAGGATATCGTTAACAGTTGTCGCTTCGGAGGATGGGACATGCGCACACTCTATATTACCGCGGGCGGCAGTACGGATGCCATCTTGATGAAGCCATCACAGGTTTCCTGTTGTTGATGATATTTAACTTCCGCTCAGAGCTCTATCAAGCGAAGATGCCAATACCTGGGTTCAATGTGAACTTCTTTCCCCGAGAAGACGAGGAAAGAGAGGTCCACGTGTGGGAAGATGAACCACCGCCTTCAACGCCTACGCCACTGCCTTCAGCTTGTCCAGTTGATGAGCGGTCTGTTGCAAATGCCTGAGTTGGTGGTATCCTTGGGCTAATTGGTGGTGACGATCATAACAGGACTTCAGAGAACCAGATGCTGCGAGACCGCATTCTGGAACTTGAAGCAGAGGTCAGACTTCAGAACCATATGATCAAGGAAAGAGATATGAAGCTGAAGGAGATCGAAGAGACGATCAATCGGATCAAGGGCGAAACCAAGATACCACTCCTTAGCGACAAGGACGAGGAAAGTGCAGCGCAGGGAGAGGAAGTTGCATTCGACCGACGACTGCGCCGTACATCAAATCTACGAGTGATCAAGCCAGGTGAAGATGACAGCCAGCGAGCAATACCTGAGAGAAGGAACGTTAGGCATCTATTCCATCGAGGTTATGATGAGCTCTGAATGGAGAAATACCATTTGGCGAGTCGATATGTCAATAACATCTGCCAACATTGATACCTGTCACGCACTACATCACAAGAACACAGAACTCATCACTGCAGCCACTATCTTTGAGATATGGTGTATTTGTTGTTATTTGGCACCAAATCTCTGGAGCAGAGCGACAACTTCTTCAGAGTCTGTCTCCATCTTTCGAGCGAGGTCAAGCGGCGTGTTGCCCTCAGGATCTTTTGCGTTGACGTCGACACCGAGTTGGCAAAGTGCTTCTACCACCTCTGGCAGCTCAGCGCCTAGTGCTAGATGCAGAGGCGTTGTTCCTAAGATCATTTGTCAGCATGTTGAATCTGTCAACTCTTACAGGAAATTTCAGACCTGTTGTCTCGGCTTGGTTGGGATCGGCTCCGCGGTCCAAGAGCAGCAAAGCAATCTGTACATTCTCATGATCGATAGCAGCATGGAGAGCCGTGATACCGTCCTAAAGGAGTAACAGACTATTAGCATACACGCGGTATTCCGTGGGTGGGCGTTTAGGTGATCAACCTCGGGAGTGGAAGCATTTACATCTGCGCCATTATCGATCAAAATCTCCGCTGCTGAGGGATCATCTTTCTCATTCTGGGCTGCTATGTGCAGTGGTGTTAACCTGAATAAACGATCATCTGTTAATATTATCATAGGGAATGTAGGTCAGGGCTAAGGGGAATTATACCTATTGACGTCCTTGATGTTAACATCAGCACCCTTCTTAAGGAGCATTGTGACACAAACAGGATGATTTCCAGCAACAGCAAAATGTAATGGAGATAGTCCTTCGTCATTGCGGACATCAAGCAGGGCTCCAGACTTCATAAGATAGGAAAGACAACCTACAGAGGGAAAGGCCAAGCCTCTCCTTAGCATAGTTTGGGTCAACTGAGGGAAGAGCCTTCGTACCAACGTGTCCTTCCTGGGCGGCGATCATTAGGGCATTAAAACCATCATGAGTTTTCTCATCCACGTGAGCGCCAGCATCCACTAGTTTGGCTGCCCCATCAAGATTTCCTGCATAGACTGCAAAATGCAGGGGCGAAATGCCTCCGGCTAAGGTGTCGTTGACCTCTGCCGCCCAGAATCCATCAGAACACAGTCATAGTGATGGACTTGGCATGTAATTACGCACCTGCGCCGTGCTTGATCAGCAGCGAGACGCAACCCTTATCATCCGGATTCTGAGCGGCGCGATGTAGGGGAGTCAGGCCATCATCGTCACGAGAGCCAAGGGAGGCTCCCTTCTCTAAGAGTAGCGCAGCCAGCTTGCCTTCGTCAGAACTGACAGCCAAGTGCAGCGGAGATTCCCCTGAACCGATTGATTTAGTTGAGGTTAGACGACGATAACGTCAAGGTCGCCGAACCTCGAGAATTCTTGCCATTGACATCTGCACCCTTCTCAAGCAGAAAACTTGCAACTTCGTAGGATCCCACCCTAGCGTTGGGTCAGTGATGAACGCGCATTATCGGCGATAAGCCAAGAACAGGCTATACCTAGCAGCCGAATGCAGCGGATAGTCTCCATCCTTGTCCTCTGAAGTGAGTCGTGCTCCGTGCTCTACGAGTAACTTGGCACATTCTACGCTGTTAGACACTGCGGCCTGATGTAGCGGAGTGAGTCCTGCAATGGAAGCAATTATCAGCTCGTGTGTCTTTCACGAAACCATAGCACACTTCTGTGAGATACCATTCTCATCATGGACCTCCATGTTGGCGTCGTACGAAAGCAGAAGCGCCACACCACGGGGAAAGTCATGAGCACAGCAATAGTGCAGCGGAGTACGAGAGAGTGCGTTCTTGTAATTCGGGTCCTCACCTCGCCGAAGCAGAGTCTCCATCAGCTTCTTCCCTCTATAAAGCGATGCTACCTGCAATTGTCGTCACATCATTGTTAGTACTTTCTTTTATTTTCTATTTCATGTTTTTATAATTATTAGCTTTTATTTTATTTTATTTTATTTTATTTAAAAGACAATAATATTATAATGAGGAAGGTACCATAAGAAGGTTGTCTCTACGTTGGGTGATTTCGGCATTCTGGGACGAGATGTGTTCGAGTAGCTTGATGTTCTGATCGCGTACAGCACTCTCGATGCTCTCGATGCTGTGCGCCTTGGCTCCTCCACCTCTGCTGCTGCTGCCTTCTCTTCTACCGCCATCTTCACCTGCCTTCTTCAACTCCCGACCACCCTTGCCTGATCTGCTGCCGCTACTGGATCCGCCCTTGCTCGCGTACGCGCGGCGGCCGTGTAGGAGGATGCCCCAGGGAGAGGAAGGTGCGGATGAGGATGGGAATGCGCGAGAAGAAGCAGCGGCAGAGCCACCACGTCGCAGAATAAGGGCAGACCCTTGTTGCGTGCCCGATGTTGTGCGGAGGAAGAAGATCGATGAAAAATTGGCCGTAGAAGATGGGAATGAACTTGTAGAACAAGTAGTCGATGTTGCTGTACCTTGATGACATTGCGAACTACGGAGAAGCAGAGCCGCAGTTCGGGCCGGCATATGCCTGCTGCTGCTGGGGATGCAGCCGCCCGCGGCACGCCACATGGGATAAGGGGCCAATCTGTGCATTTTGTAGTTCTCACTTCGATTGTATGTAATTTGAATTCATTTCGAAAAAATGAAACTTTTTCATGCATTTGCCAGCAGATATCTGCGAAATGTCATTCTCCGTCGAATCACGGATTTTCCGAACGCTTCTGTGCAACCTCTTAGTCTAAAACAAATTTATCCACAACCTTTTTTTTCAAAGTCGGCAAAGAAGGTCTCTACATGGAATCGCCAGCGGCCTACTTCAAATTCATCGCGGGAGATGAAATTGTTACCTCCGCCAGGACGAACGACGCTCCGGCGGCCGCTGAAGGTGACGCCGGCAAAAAGGAGGGGACGGAACAGACCGAAAGTGGTGGTGATGGTGTCGCATCGGCAACGGAGGCCGAGCAGCTGCCCTACAACTACACGCGAATCTGGGGACTGGGCACGTTGAACGTGTTCCCCGATTGGCTCATCATGAAGATCCTCCGGCTGCTCGACGCCGAGGACCTCGTGCAGCTGTCCCTCGTGTCGCGCGCCATGTACATCTACTCTGATGAGAACGACCTCTGGAAGGACGTCTGCATCCGGAAATATGGTGGCGACTTCAGGTTCACGTTCAATTTTCCAACTTTTTTTTCGTGGAATATTCTCTTTTTGGATAAATTCGTGAATTAATTCAGTCAACTGAAAATTAGAACAAATATTAATACAAGCTTTTTATGATATTTTACTTTCAAAATATTTTTCCAATATTTTGGAGCTTTTAAATATTTTTTAACTAACATTAGAAAATGGCAGGTACAAGGGAACGTGGAGACGCACTGCCCTGCTGCCGAGGGACAAGGAGATTCCTACACCCTACCAGAAGCTGCCTATCCCGGGCTTCCATTCTGACTACCTGTACACTCGATGGTGTGTGCCTGCCCGCTGTGGCATTCCCTCTTTCTCATGCGCGTGCTTCATTCTCATGATATTCTTGATCGTCGAACAGGTACCGCGGCAACGTCTCCATGTCCTACTTTTCCGATCTCCCTGCGGATCTGCCGCCTCACCTTCAGGTTCCTCGTAGATCGGGCCTCACGGTACTCACACTCGAGCATTCCATGACTGGGTAGATTCTAGCTGTGGCGTGCTGATGCTGTTGCTATCTTCTCTAGGTGAAAGAGTTTATCGAAGAGTACTTGAAACCGAATAAACCGGTCATCCTAACAGATGTGGTGACTCAATGGCCAGCTGTACGTTCTTTCGGATAACCCGTGCTTCGCTTGGTGACTGATCTTGACATGTGACGCAGTGGAAGCAGAAGTCCTGGACCAAAGAAGCGCTCATCAAGAGGTTCCCAACGACTCCCTTCCGAGTCGATCAGACGGTGCGTTCAGCGATATACCCACCTGGTCCTGCGCATCAGCTGTTCTGAACATCTTGATTTGTGGTGTACAGGATGACGATGGTCAGAAGCTCAACATGACTCTCAGTGACTACTTTGCCTATTGCAATAGCACTCAAGACGAAGATCCCATCTATGTTTTCTGCCCGTACACAACCTCATAGCTTGCCTATTACACCTTTTCCGTTCTCAACCTAAGCTGGCAGGTTGTTTGGTGACCGTGCTTCCAAGCTTCTTGAGGATTACGAAGTACCCAAATACTTTTATGAGGACTTCTTTTCCTTGATGGGCTCCGAGAGACCTTTCTACCGCTGGATCGTGATAGGAGGCCCTCGCTCAGGTATGACACTGTATTGAGTTGTGGTATGGAGCTATTGCTCATGGGATATATTCCAGGTTCTTCATTCCATTTGGATCCATTCAAGACATCAGCGTGGAACGCACTGCTCGTTGGGCGTAAACGTTGGGTTCTCTATCCGCCTGGAGTCGTGCCTCCATCAGGTTTGTTCTTCCACATCAGCGAAGGAAGTAGACTGACGCTGTAAGCGCAAACAGGAGTGGACGCTGACGAGGACGAAGACACTGGAGAAGTTGACTACACGGGCGAAGATCCTGTAGTCTGGTTCTTGGAACACTATCCGATAATCAAAAATAGGTAGATAACATTCAACGTTAGATCTCATTTTACATATGTGACTTAACATCAACAACCGCAGGGATGTGAGTCAGCATCCAGTTGAGTGCATTCTTGAGGAGGGTGAGATCATCTTCGTGCCTACTAGCTGGTACTACCCTCTTCTTCACCCTCTATTGGAATCCTTGCGAACCATCAATCATCATAGGTGGCACATGGTCTTTAATCTCACGGAAACTGTAGCCGTCACACAAAACTTCTGTGACTCCTTCAACTTCATCGACGTCTATAACGATCTCGCAAAGGATAAGGAGTTTGAGAAAGGTTCGATACTTCACCGCTAAACTTGTTACGATCCAGTGCTCATCTAGTTAACTCTTACCCGAAATGATATAGGCCTTTACATGTTTACGGAGAAGCTACTTATGGCACGACCAGACCTTATGTCCAAAGTAAATCTTCCTAAGTCCTACTGGAAGCGAAAGGAAAAGTATCGCCTCAAGGTACAGTACTGGTGGATATGTGAGGCAGTGATGAGCTTCCTTTTCTCACGCAACGATCGCTCAATCAGGAGTTGGCCAAACGGGATGCACTGAGGCGACAGGAAGAAGATGACGAACCCAGCGCTGACCAAGGACGATGGGGTGATTCCTCATTCTGGAAAGTGCCACCTTCTCTCGATGATCTTGATGAAGAGGATCGGGAAGCACTGAAGAACAGCAAGGTCCTACACGTGCCTCCTCTCAACCTACCCAGTGATACAGAGAGCAGCGATAGTAGCAGTGAAGACGACGAAAGCAGCGGTGAAGAGAGCAGTGGTGGTGATAGCGAAAGAGAAAACAGCCAAGAAAGCGCAAGCGAGAGCGAGAGCAAATCGGCCAGCGAATCGGAGGAAGAGAACAAGACTGCTTAATGTCTCTTCCCATCATCTATACATCTTGAAAACATTTTCTTCGACTCTAGATCAGCTCACCTTCGTGCCGCGTTGCGATTGATCGCGAAGCTGTACGCGTAGGTTCATGCCTGCAATACCTCATGGATCCAGTTGGCCATGTTGGTAAGCTCCTGATCGGCTTCGGGGAACCAACAGCAGAAAACAGGATATGTGTGCTGCATGTGCGGTGCCACCTGCCCAGCATCGGTGTAAGTTACCTCTCCTCTTCGTTCTGCTCTCCGCAGTAAGTTCTAGTGGCACTCTTACCTTGTAGGTAACATCAGCCCCAGCCTGCGTTGCCTTCCCTGCAAAGTGGAGAGTATCCTCCAACAGCACTTCATAGCCTCCAACATTCATGTACAATGGAGGTAGCTTCGCGAGCATCTCGCTGGGCGCATACAGTGGCGAGAATGTACGCTGGCGGCGTGCAGCGTAATCATTCAGCTTGGTGCCTGCCACGCAGTTAGCTTCTCTTCCTGCAGAGAACAGAAATGCAAGTACCTGTCGCCCAAGCTGCCAACCTGGCCAACTCGCCGACGTCCAACAGGACATCGTTCTCTGGGTTTACGCTCTCTGGCGCATGCTCTCTAGATAGATCGATCCACGCCGACATCGTTACTCCTCCAGCTGGCGCCGGCAAGTTCTCTGTAAAGATAGGTACATTCCCGTTAGTACTGATCGTCTTCACATTAGAGAGAGACATCCTACCGCGATCTTCCTGAAGAGCAAGCAGAGTGAGCAGCACCAGACCTCCTCCAGCGCTGTCGCCAACAAGGACAACTTTCTTCGCGGGCACTTTGGCGTTGTGCAAGAGCCACTTGTACGCCAGTACGGCATCTTCAGTAGCCGCTGGCAGAATGTGTTCAGGTGCCAACCTGTGGTACGATCCTGAAGGTCAGATAATGTACCTCATCATGTACCCTAATTTACTCGGCAGGCCTAGATACCGATAGTCAATGAAAAGGACCTTCATCTGTGCTCGCATGGCCAAGTTGGTCGTGATTCCGAGGTGCGAGTTGAGGGACCTGCAATCATTATGCTTAGCAATACGGCCATTATTCTCACTAATGTTCAAGAACGGGAGTGAACCCCAGGCAGTAGCCGCCTCCGTGGAAGAAGAGGATGACTCCCTTTCCTCGCAGAGTCGGTGGTATCAACCAGAGGGCCGGCATGGATGAACCATCGTGACGACTGGTGAGCACAGACACCGTTACGGACTAGTTGAATGGCTAAGAATGGCAACAATCATGTACGTGATATTAAGAGCTTCTATCTTGACACTGGAATGAACAGGTAGCAAACCAAATGCGTCTTCAAGGAGCTGAAGAGGAGAAGAGTCAGCGGGAAGCAGTCCATCGAAATAGAATGAAGTGAAAGCACCTTACGGTAGTCCTCAATCGTCTCCGGCCGAGAGAAACGGAGGAGGTTGGTAAAGGCCATGGATTCCAAGCTCTGTTCCGCGTCATTCGCGCCGACCCAGTACCTCAAGCGCAAGGTATCCGCATGCAGTATCACCTTGGTTGTCACTATCTTACACCTGTGCGAGTGGATGAGTGCAGTGGTAAAGAGGCGGCCTCACAGAGAATTCATTGTACTCCTTCGGGAAGGCGGTGATGAAGCCAACCGTCACGGCTGTCACCAACACGAGAAGGCCAACCACCAGCTTCATCCGCGTCTGAGTCGCTATCGCGCAAAGGGACGTTAGGGCCGTTCTCCTTTTGTGTTTTGGGCATTTTGTTTATTTTCCAAATTTTTCTTAAATATCTTTGGAATTCCATGAATTCGTTAGGAATGTTCCTATTCCATGACATATCCACCAGTTTTCTCGCACTTGCTTGGCAGACCTCTGACTTGGGCCAATAGGAACATGCTGTTGGCACCTCTGTGACACAACTCCTCAGCATCAACCTACTTTTTCTATGTTCAAACTTATCTATTTGAGCAAAGAACAAGTATTTCTCTCTTTCTCAGTTCTTAACATCCCAACAACAGATAAGCACCTTCAACTCATAAGAAGATGATGAACCATCACCACCCACAACAACATGAGAGGAACATGAACCACGATCAAACACATCACCAGAAGAAGCCAGCACACAGCAAGAAGAAGCGACACATGATGAAGGTGACCGTCATGGGTCCGCCTGGCAGCGGGAAGACCACCATGCTCCAACTCCTGTGTCAGCACTACGGCCTCACGCCCATCAAGACCGGCGAGATCGTCATCGGTCATGCGCTTCCCTCGCTCCTGCCTCCGTGTCCGAAGGAAGGCACCGGTGACCGACGCGTGGCGCCCGATGTCGAGAGCACTCAAGTCACTGCGGTGCCAGTCGAAGTGGGAGAAGAAGCCATAGGTCAGAAGTTGAAGTATTTTTTCTACCACAAGAAGGACAAGAACCATCGTCCGCCGATCGAGCTGGTCGTGCCGCTCATCGCCGAGCATGTGCGGGATGTCGAGGCTCACAACCCGCGCGGATGGGTCATGGAGCGGGGTATCCGTGAGCCCTCACACTTTGAGGCCTTCCGAGAGGCCGACATTCTTCCTCATCGGGTACGGTGATCAGGCATTGCTGATGACAGACCTAACCCATTCCAATGCAGGTGGTGGTACTGGAAGTGGATCCAGACACAGTGAACAGGCGCATTCAAAACAGGCGAGTGGATCGCACGACGGATCGAGTGTACTCGGTGAACGATGAGGCACCAAGCGCTCTCCTTGCCGAGGATCATAAAGTGTTGGAGCGACTTCAGGTACATTCTCTCACGTTGAAGCGGCATTGGATTGAGGACTAAGTTCGTGTATGTGGTTCTGCCCAAAACAGAGGAGGAAGCACGACACCCCGTCTGATACAGCGAGGCGTACGATGCGTTACCGCAACGAAGCAGAGCAGGTCGTTCCACTCTACACAGAGGGAAGCGTCAAGCGGTTCGACTCCTCCAGGCCCATCCAAGAAGTGCTTCACGAGATTGTCCAATGGCTTGACTCCCATTACCGTTCGGAAAATGAGCACGAAGCCGCATCAGACGACCCCGGTGCCCTCCTCTCTGTTGCATAAGTGAATCCCAAGAGCTTCTTGCCGGAAGTATCATCCAGAACAAGCACTCTTACCACCCAGCATCCCTGATCTGCAGTTTGCGGTAGCGGAAGGGGCAGTAAGTTCCAAGTTGATCTCCACGTCATCATGGTTTCAGCTAATAAGATATCCACAAAGTTCCAAAATATTCTTCGATGTTCATCCAGTAACCACCATCGTGCGTCTGCCCTCTAGAGCCATTCGGAGCCCGGGAAAAAAGATCACTTAATGCAAATTTTGGGCAATTTCAAAACAGTTACGAAATGGAGAAATTTGAATTATTCCAGTTTGGGTAATTTGAAACAGTTATGAAATGAACAATTTTCAAATATCTTAATTTGAAAAAATCAGATAGAAGAAGGCAGGGATCATGATGTGGGAGACAGCGTTGGTGTTGGCGTACATCAACGTGTTCGGGGCGGTCATCTACGTCCTTCTATGCGGGCAGCAGGAGTGTCACCGAGACACCTTTATCGAAAAATGCAATCACTTCCTCTTGGGCGGATGCTTTGAGATGCTTGCGTACAAAAATCCACTTCTTTTTTTCAATTTCAATTTTATTTATTTGAATGAAAAAAGTATATTGTAACAGTGCAAAATTTCAATAAAAAATTAAATAGTAATTAATCGAAAACAATTATTTTGAAAAACCTAAAAAAATTTGAATTTCCCAAAATTAAAAATTGATATTTATTTTGTCTCACATTTATTGTAAAAATGTAAAATGTGAACAGGCGCTTGTGTGGAAGGCTGTTCGGGCGCCAAGTGAAGAACCGAATTGACCACATCGGGGACATGTGCTGCAACAAGCCCAACCCGCTCTTCCAGGTGCAGCACCTGCTCTTCTCCCTTCATTCATGCGTCACTGTCCTCTGATGATACTACTGACATTCTGACTGTGATGGATTGTGTTCCGCTCTTGAAACTCTCTCTATGCAGATTCTTTACTTACTGTGCGTGTTGACCCCATTCATCTTCTTCATCTATACTTCGTGGGATCGGATGCCGGGTCCCTACACGCCCGAATATCATAAGTACGATCTATCTTGAGTCGCTTTCTTGTTTGTTCATTAGTGGAATTGATCGTCATCAACTCACCACCACGTTTGATCAACAGATACCTTTCATTCATGGTTATCGGCGCCACACTCGCTGTCTATTTCCACGTATGCCGCTCGAACCCAGGTCGGATCACGCCTGCGTACGTATCGCAACTGCTATTCTGACTTGCGTGCATCACGGAGAACAGTATTATTAACTGATTCCCTCAGCACGCATTCGTATTACATGGACAACTATCCATACGATGGCGTGATCTTTGAGAAGAAGCATTGCAAGACCTGTAATCTAACGAGGTACGTGCTGAAGTGCGTTGCAGCACTTGCTTTCCACGTGTTACTGATCGTTTCTCCTTCAGGCCAGCTCGATCAACTCACTGTCGCATCTGCGACGTGTGCGTTGCGCGGTTTGATCACCACTGTGTATGGATCAATAATTGTGTTGGTGAGCGTAATCAAAAGAAGGTACTCCACCTTATCTTTTTGCAAAACAATGGCCAATGCTGAGTGAATGTTGCAGTTCATCGCTTTCCTCCTGGCGACTGCCGGGTTATGCTTCTACGGATTTATGGTGACCAGCTCGATCATATTTGGCGTTGTAGAACAGCAAGGTGTGATCCTGCACTCCTACAAACCATCAATTGGACAATCCGCTTACTAACGAGCTCTCTAGGTATACTGCATTACGTGATGAAGAACAGGGTCACCGGCGAGATCACGCCAATCCCCTATTCTACAATGTTTGTCGTACGTACCTTTTAGTTAGCCATTATTGTTTGAAGTCAGCTCATCGCTAGTGGCGCTAGATCATCCTCTTTGAGTGTGGTTCGGTGGTCGTGGTTATGTTCTTCACTGGCGTGATGGGTTTGGTGATGCTGTGCTTTGCACTCTATCACATCTACCTGGTCGCTAATAACACGACGACCTCGGAGTCATTCAAATGGGGTACCGCTGTGCCGCTTCTGTGTTGCTTGTCTGCGCAGTTGTACTCACGCTCTAGTTATAGGAGATCTAAAGCACGACATTGATGTGGCCAAGAAGTTGCTGAAGGAGATCAACGTGGAGGATGAGGACACTGGTGGAAGAGGGAGAAAGAAGAAGGGAAAGAACAACAAGAAGCAAGAAGTCAACAAGGCCCAGAAGAAGAAAGATCCCAATCAGCAAGATGAGCGTTTCACCAGCGATCTCTATCGACTGAGGAAGGAGCTAACATACACTATGCGAAAGCGCATCACGCACCGATTGAAGGTCGATCCCATCACCTGGTTCGAATACAAGGGTTCGCTACTCGATCGAGAACAGATGCTCCGCGAAGACCAGCACAAGCAAGGCGAGGTAAGGCTGCCCTATGTTTACTATCAAGATAGCTGTCGTTGGTCGTTGACGACATACTATCTATGAAACAGAAGCAAGCGCAGCAACATAGCAAGAAGGATCCGTTGGAGGGGTACACTCCAGAAGAAGCTGAAGAACGTAAGCGATATAACGAGATGACAGAAGATACTCTGAACCGCGCGTTCGTGCGCGAAGTGCAATGGTTGGCGGAAGAAGTCGTACCGGACAATATCTACGACCAAGGAATCAAGAGTAACTTTGCCGAGATCCTTGCGCCCATCTCTGAACGGAAGATGGAAGCCGCTCACCAGATCCACAAGCGCAAATAGCGTGGAACGGACGCTGGTGATGGCTCGACCGGAGGAATTGTGCATATTGTGGTGTGTTTCTGAATGTGTGAAGGTGAGTTTAATATCGATTCAGTATAACGCAGCTAGCTTATCCAGGCGCTTCCTGATCGATTCGGGTTCGCCCTTGACTGGCTCACCGTGCGCCATGACCAGTACGCTAATGTCGTCCCGCCGCGCAAGCGTTTCCCAGAAGCGCTTCATGTTACGTTTATCCTTGGTGAAGATATACCTGGTCCAGGTCAAACAATAACAACATGTTAGTTCCCGATCCTTATCAAGAGGTGTGGCGACTGAAGCAAGCAGCATACCGTGCCATCCAAGGTACCACGGGATATTCTCCTCCAGTCACAATCCCAAGGATGCGCACGTTGGGCGGACCGTTGGGTACATTGGCGATGAGATCACAAAACACCAGTGCCTTCTTGGTACGCTGAGCTTCGTTGACTGAATCCGTCTCACCGTCCTCTTGCTCGAGGGGCAACTCATACACCAGTTCTATTACAAAAGGAGGACAGGAGCACAGTAAGTGGGTTCGTTCATGTAGCGCAGCGGCTACATTGCGGATGAGTTTAGCATACCCGGGATATACACGCCACCACCAGGGATGTAGCATCTGAGGCCTTGTTCGGAGAAGTTATGTCCAAACACGTCCTCCACAGCAGCATCCACGGGCACAACCTTAGATACTCGCTTGCGTATGTCTCTTGGGCTGTGTAGAGATCAATCAGGCTCATACACTTAAGTGCAAAGCAGATCCGCAAACGAGTCAAACTACGTAGTTGACATGTCACGTACCAGATCACCTTGGCGTCGGGATATCGTTCCTTGTAGACAGCAGCATCAAGGCGATGGAAGGGCGACGGCACCAAGATGTACTTGACTCGCCCTAGGCGATCAAGTTCTTGCATTCCCTGTTAACAGATGATCAGGAACATGAAAGCAAAGCAAAGCAATCAAGAATCTTCGACTACATGACATGAAACATTCATTGAATGTACCTCATCAGTGAGCGCGATCACGCTGTGCAGGAGCAGATCGTCCTTGCTCTCCTCCTTGGGCTCCGCTACACCTTCTTCTTCATGAACCTCCTGCTTGCGCGCAACCCTTTCATCATCTTCATCTTCATGTGCAGCTGTGCGTGGAAGTCGATAGATGACCATGTTGCGCGTCATCGTGTCCGAACGCGGCTCCACCTGACCTGTGACCTGCACAACATTCATAATTATTTTTATTACTTATTTCTTTTATTTTATTAATAATACATAATAAATTATATTATATTACACATTTATAAATTATTACATAAATACGTACTTGCCACAGATTACGAGCGAGGGGTACGAACGGGCCGTGCGGAACTACATGTTTTTCCCATATAGGAGGCTGCAGTAAAAAATAAATTTATAAGTAAATTTAATCTCAAAAAAAATAAATGTGATTGTGGTACAGGATTTTCAAAGAGAAGCTTATACGAAGTCCACCCTAACCCGGCCAACCCCACCAGTGCCGTCATGGCCATACCCCGTCCCACCGGCGTCGTGGGCAGCCATGAAGCCCTCTTCATCTTGTGTCAAAATCTTCCCAAATTTCTTAAATTTCGAAAACATTTCATATTTACGAAATGATTATGAAATTTCGAAATGATTATGAAATTTCGAAACAAGTTTAAATTTCGAAAACATTTCATATTTCCGAAATGATTATGAAATTTCCAAACAAGTTTGGGCAGGTATCACATTTTCCGAGGCTTGTGTGCGGAATGCAAGACGCAGGAGACGGACTTCTGTCACTCCCACCAGAGCTGCTGGAGAGAGTGCTGGTGCTGGTGGGTTCGGCGGAGAACCTTGCCGGGGCACGCGAGGCATGCGCGCAGCTTTACCGCGCGTCGCGCGCAGTCGAGCGCCGATTCTGGGCTCTGCCTACACTGGACACCTTCGATGAGTTCGCGTTGGTATCAGCTTCTCACCACCCACGATCGTCCTCTCTGATGAGACACATTTATTCATGGATAATTGCTGATGAAGAATGTAGATTGACCAATCTTACTCTATTTTTTTTGATTACAGTTGGGCATGATACACTCCTGCGGGCGATTGTGTAAGGTGCGACACAAAGGTGACGGCCACACGTACGCACTCCGTGTGTACCAGGTGAGACTCTCTACCTTCTGCAAGCACATACACACAAATATCTCTTTCAAGGATTGATTCAATCTCTGCTTGTAGAAGTCGCAGCTCAGCGAGTGTGACGCAGTGGAAGAATATCGAGGAATGCTCAAACTATGGAGAGAGCTTAGTCATCCCAGCATTGCACCTCTGCTGTGCGTGTTTCAGGACGATATGAACGTGTACGCCGTGACGAAGTACTTCAGTGGAGGTCCGCTTTTGCGATATCTTCGCCAAGTCACGAGCTTGACTCCGCGCGAAGTAAAGGGAATAGCGGTACAAATGGTGCGAACCACAGCTGATCTGACCAGAACTATTGATCTTTGCCAACTCACGACTGCCCAAAGGTATCAGCACTGTGCCACTCATCCAGTCATGAACTCGTGTTGCATGCTCCTTCTCCAAGCAGTCTCTGCATTGGTATTCTCTCCGTCCCCACATTCATTCCCCCAAATGTATCTTAATTGGAGTTCCAGACCAAAGGGGACGTGTCTCTATAGTCGTACTTGACATGGCCGAGCGACGAGGTTACCCTCGTTGGGGAGCTCTGCAGCCGCCGTGCAGCGCCCAGTATATGGTAACAGGATTATCCGTTTTACGGCCAAGAACGAACCCAGACTTATGATTCTTTTCAGGCGCCAGAAGAGCTCACAATGGAACAAGAGCTGACTGTAGCCTGCGATTGGTGGTCCCTTGGCATTCTACTCTATGATCTTAGCGTTGGCAACACTCCTTACGATGCTGAGTAAGTTGGCTTCTCTGTTGCTCTATTTTATGTCCGAGAAGGTTTCCATCAGATAGCAATTCTGATCGCAATGTTGCCATCCTACTGCAGTACAACAGCGCTGTCGAGCGTGCTGATGAGGCTTTCCGTGGAGCAGCCGTTCGACTATCCTTCAGACATGGATCCACTACTGGTGGACTTGATCAAACAGTTCCTCATCCACAACCCGGAGACACGGCTACAAGGCCCTGCGGCCAAGTACCATCCCTACTTCCAAGGTACCTTTCCAGCAGGGATTGGATCGTAGGATGGCTGATCTCTCAATGCTTGCAGGAGTCGATTGGACCCTGGTGGAGCGCGACGTGTGGCAAGAGGAGATGGGCGATCTGCTGAACGTGATGATGGAACCTGATCCATCCCAGCAGCAGGACAGCAACACAGTCAAGGCAGCCCTTCTGCGGGATGCTTATCATCATCAGCTGGTACCAGCTGCAATTCGGTCTCATGAGTTTAGTTTCAGGCGTGAAGGATGGCCGATCATTCGCTTCGCATCATGATGAAGGTAGTTGTACAACTCCTATTCAACATTGCATATAGTAACACGACGCAGCACCGATCCCTCTCTCGCCGTACCCTCTAATAGGGCCTCTTCGGGCCGCTTGCTTGCATGCCTAGCCCGACGTAGCTTACACTTCGCCTTCTCTCCTTCAGCTCACGCTTTACTCGCTCCCGCTCGTTGTCCCAGTCACGTGTATCACGATCTCTGTCGCGGTACGAATCACGGTCTCGGTCTCGGTCACGATCACGATCCCTGTCACGGTACGAGTCGCGATCACGATCACGATCCCTGTCACGGTATGAGTCTCGATCACGATCACGATCGCGATCGCGGTCTCTATCTCGATTTCTGTCTCGGTCGCGGTCCCTATCCCTGTCTCGGTCTCGATCGCGGTCTCGGTCTCGCTCACGCTCACGGTCCCTATCTCTGTCGCGATACCTGTCGCGATCACGATCGCGATCACGATTATCCCTCTCTCTATCTCGGTCCCGATCACGCTCCCTCTCGCGGTCATTTGCTCTCCACTGTTCGCGCTCCAGGTCCCTCTCCAATTCACGCTTCATCAGTTCGAGCTCTTTGATGTACGTCTCCTCCTTTCCACGCATCAGCTCCCGCTTCTTACGTTCGAGCTCACGCATCAGTGCCTCCTCATTCTCGCGTGAAAGCTGCTCAATGTGTCGTCGACCGTCATCGTCATCTCCGGCGCCTTCTCGATCATAGAATCGCTTGCGCTCAAAGTCATCCGTGTCATAACTGCGGGACGTGTGGTTCATTATCGGTGACGTTGACCTGGGCATAGCCCCTGCTGACGCTGAAAGGCTGCTAGTTGGCGACGTATTGGCCGAGGCACTGGCGAGGAGGTTGTCCCATGGCATGCGACGCGTCTTGCTGCTGCGATCGGAGTAACTCACAGCCTTCGTCAGGACGGCTGACCTGGACGCATGTCCTCGAGGCGGAAGCCTGCTCCATCATCATCATCATCATCATCATGCACATCATCATCATCATCATCATCATCATCATCATCATCATCATCAGGATCAGATCACGTTCCCATCACAAGCACACGAGCATCAGCACACGGTACCGTAGCTCCATCTCCTCATAGTGAGGACGGCAGTACGGCAGACCATTGAAGCCGTAGAATCCCTCCTTCCCGAAGGGTCGATTGCAGGTGGTACAAGTCCAACAGTCCTACAGGCGCGGCATGAGCAATGGCGAGTGCCAATCAGGCAAGTTGATCATCATCATCAAGTTCATTACCTTGTGCCAGGCACGGCCTTCGAATGACTTGTCTCCAGAGCCCACGGGCTTCTCGCAACGCGTGCAGAGAAGGCCCTTAATGCGATAGAAGTCCTGTTGGCAGTAGGGCTGTCCTTCATGTACAAAGTGGCCCTGTGCGGAGGATCATATCCGTATATCAGCATTTCATCAACCACACATTGATCTCAACAAGCTGCTATATAGTGAGTTGATGGTGTACCTTCTTGAGGATCTTCTTGCACGTGACACATATGAAGCAGTAAGAATGCCACTTCTTGTTCATGGCCAGCGTGACCGTGCTTGTACGGATCACTTCGTTACAACCTTGATGATGATCATGCACAATCCCGGATAAGTCTTCATGATCACCATGCATAGGGACACAATACCGCTGCAAATGAGGTTGGAGGCTTCAGCATAGTGGTCGAAGCACAGGGGAACCTCGCCTTGATGTTCATAGTAGTATTCGTCAAACTCCTTCTTGCATCTCTTGCACACAAAGCATGAGGCATGGAAGTGATCCTAGCGCATCAGGGGAGTGAATGAACTTTGGTTGATGATGATGAGGGAAGTGGTGGTACGTACCTTGCCATCGACAAGCAGCACTTGGCTGTAGCCCAAGGGCTTCTTGCATGCACTGCAAGGCTTGGCCTCATCCTCCCTGGCTGCCATCTGGCGTTTGATGAAGGTACCCACTGTTGTGAAGAAGAACAGAGTTAGGAGGCAGGCCTCTCTTGGTTACACTCTGCAAGAGTGAATGTGAAGTTACTTGAGCCAGCCGAGCACTCCGAGTTGAGGATCTTCCTGTGGTCTGGTCGGTTCTTCATTTCATTCTCGACGTCCGACTTCTCGATGGAGCGCGACCGCCTTCGGACAGCCCGATCGTCCTTGTCCTTGGTGGTGGACGAAGAGGAAGAAGACGATGAGGAAGCATCATTCTTGAGCTTGTTGAGCTCCTCCTTCAGGATGCGAGCCCTGTTGCGGAGCTCAGCCTCCATGCGCTTCTTCTCCTCTTCTTGCTTCTCGGCTTCGAGCTGGAGCCGCTTGGCCTCTGCTTCGACCTGAAGCTTGATCCGAAGCTGCTCTTCCAGCAATTGTTCTCGCTCTCGTGCGACGTCCTCGTCGGCACGACGTAGCCTTTCGTTGATCTGGGCGCGTCGCTCATAGAGAACACCATCAAGCTTGTTGATGGCTTCCTCCACAGTCGAGATGGGGCATGTCGTCGGATCACTGCATCCGGCCTTCTTCATCTCCACGTACAGTTCATCAACCTGTCCCTTCTTCGTGGTCCGCTGTTGATCGATGGCCTTCTCCGTCTCTCTGAACTCGTCCCTTGCCTTTCGCAGCGCATCCGCCCGCGCCAGCGGAGAAGTGAAGACGACTAGCGGAGCATCATCAGAGGCACTGATGACGATAGCTCCCGGCCTGGTAACTGGAGGGAAGTCGCGGTCCAGATTCCTGTTGGCCTCTTCATACTCTTTGAAGAGGGATTCGGCCCAGGCCTTGCAGTCCTCTGCCGCTGCGACGTATCGCGTGATGGCCAGCTTCTGCCGCTGGGCCTTCGCATCTTCCACGAGCTTCTTGCCGATTGCGCCGCCAGCGAGGTCGGCGATGTTCGCTTCGTCTCGCTCCATCTCCTTGATCTTCGACTTCAGCTGCATGAACTCCTCGTGGTTCTTTCCACTATGTGTTGGCAATCGTTACTCATCAGTTTGATGCACTGAACTGAAGAAGAGCAAACATAGGAGGTAAGGGTAGAGGGTTACCCTGACTGAAGTTCCTGCCATCTGTTCTTCATCTCCTTCATGCGGAATCGGAAGACAAGAAGCCAAAACAGTGTGAGAATGTTCTTGAGGTCGTTCTTCGCAACGGCTAGCATAGGAGAAGAAGGTTAGTGTACGGTAGGGCGGGAAGGAAAGTCATCATGACTGGAGCGTTCGTCTTACCTGTCGGGTTGATGAAGCTTGCCACGTCCAGGTTGCCATAGACAGAGAAGTGGTCCAGAGCTATGGTGATATTCTCAATGCTTTGCAGCTGTACGCACCACGCGTCAGCGCAAAGGCCAGAAGGCAGGAGAGAAGTAACAAGGTGGAATGGTGAAAGAAGAGAAGAAAGGCAGTACCAGTACTGTCGGACACTCGTTGTGCTTGGTGACAGGCACCGTCGTGAGGATCTCAGCTAGCTGGATGAGGATGAGCCCATCCGAGACATCCGTGCTCACCGACTCGATCTGCAACCCGCGTCTGGCCAACAAAAAGTTGGTCCATTGCGTAAAGAGCTGTTGATGATTGGAGGCAAAGTGAGTTGATGAGTTCTAAAGGGGAATGGGGGGTGGGCCTGGGTCATCCGTCGAACCTTGACGAGCCGTTCCTCCTCTTCCGCCGACCTCTCACGGCGGTAGGCCGTCTTCACGCCCTCCCCCGCTGGGCGTAGCATCTCCACGATCCTTAGTCCAAACTCTCTCTGATGTTCAAATAAGTGTGTAGAGGGAGAGAAAGAAAGGGATAATAGGATAGCAGAAGGAGAAGAAGGATATATAAGCCGCCTTGAACCATACTCTCCCCTCCAACACATCCCTCATGTGAGAGGCACCGTACCTCTCCTTTTCAAAATCTCTTCACCGCCCAGAAGAGGTCTCCTTCCTTGATTGCCACCCTCGCTTTCTCTCTCTTCTATGCTATCGTCTGACGAAGGGTTGCCTCTCCCTTTCCTCTTCCCCCTCTGGGTGAATTCCTAATATAGAAAATTTCCTTAATAAGTAAATATCCGTTGTACACACAAACCTGAATTGGGGCCACCACGAGCTCATCATCATCACCTCCACGTTCTTCTTCTTCGCCTTCTTCTTCATCGTTCACCTTCAACCTAGATAAGACCTGAGTGAGCTGTAGCCTCATGAGGTGGAGAAGGAATAGAAAAAAACGAAGAAGATACCTCTAAACGTGTATGTGGTGTGGTTGTTGGAGATGCTACAACGAGGCTGTACATGTATGGGAGAAAGAGAAGAAGAAAAGGATCATCATCACCATCATCTCGAAGCACAATAAGAAGGCGTCCGATGTAGATAAATAGCTTCATTATAATGAAGAGAACATGCAGCTGCATGTGGACAATGCTTACGCAGAGTCACTCCAGCAGCCGAGTGTAGCAGCCCTGCCGGAGGGCGGAGACATCCCAAACTGTACACGAGAAAGCGAAGTGAAGAGAGATAGAACAGAGAAAGAGAGAAGGAATATCGAACCGAAACCGCGCTCCTCGCTACCATCACTGAACCTTGCAGTCCTCGCTCTGAGCTCCAGCGTGCGAGATTGACTTACGCGGTTTCTTGCTGGGCGGCACTGAAGCGGAAGGCTTGGCCGTCGCCGAAGTCGATAGACCGCTGTCGAGTGGCCTGCTCTGGTTGACAACGCTAGCTGGGAGATTCTCCTTATCTTCTCTCCGGTCCGTCTTGCTGTCCTTGCGGTCGGAGGACACGGGGAATTCCTTGTGCATCTTCTGTTGAGCGGACGTGCGCTGGGCAGACGGAGCAGTCTCCTCCTGCTCATCACTGAAGCGGAGTCGTGGTCGCTTGGTTGGCGCTGCTGTCTCCGCTGGTGTTTCTTTGGTGCTTGCAGCGGGAACGGTGAGGGGCTCTAGCGGTCGCTTGAAGGATGTCGACGCTGAAGAAGAGGAAGCCAGGCCACTCGATGATGACTGCTTGGCTGGGGGTTCCATCGGGGCAGTGGTAGCTGTCGCCTTGGCCTTCTCCAATTGCTGCTGAGCTCGCTTCAGCCTCGACTCCAGGTTCTTCACCTTCCTCTCCCAGGTCTGCGTCTTCTGGATCATCTCAGAGTACTGAAGCGCGTATCGGTCTGCTTCCTGCTGCTTCTCCTCCAACTCGCGTCGCAGTTCCTCCAGATCATCGCTATTATTAGCCGAAGGAGAAGCCTTGCCTGCCGAAACTGAGGCCAGACGCTCGCTAAGCTCCGCATTGCGGCTCTCAAGCTCTTGAATCTGCTCAGCCTTGGCCAGCGTGTCCTGCTCCAACTCTTCGAAAAGGGTTTCGAACGACTTGAGCTCCTCCTGAAGCTGCTGGTTGTTCTGTGACAAAAGTAATGTTAATCCATTGCGTAGGTCCTATTGGAATAGGGATAAGTGTTTCGGTACCTCCACTTCAGCTTGAAGGACAGAGCACAGCTTGACCTTTTCGGCCAGATCGGTCTCAATGGCCTTCTTGGCACTGACGATATCGCTGAGGTCGTTCTCCAGCTGCCGTATGCGAGCTTCGTTGTCCTCCTTGAGTTTTAGCATCGCCGAGTCGAGCTCCTGCTGGTGCTTCTTCGCAATCTCTTGCTCCACCTCTAACCGTGCCGATAATTCCACATTCTCTGATTTAGTAGCTTCCAACTCGGTCTCGAGAGTACTGAGACGCGTTTTGAGCTCCTTCTCCATGCGCGCCTGTTCCTGGGTGAAGAGGCCCTGAACGACATCAAGCTGCTTAGCGAGCTCGTCCAGCTCCTTCTGCAGCGCCTCTTTCGCCTTCGTGGCTTCTTCAAATCTGGTTTCTTGCTTCGCCAATTCGTCCTTCAGAGTAATGACCCTCGCGGCTTCCTCACCGAGCATCTCTCGAAGCTGCACAAGATCCTTAGTGACCTGCTCCCGTTCGATGGACCATACTTCCCGCTCCTTATCGAGTTGCTCCTGGAGATTGGCGAAGCTGAGACGAACGGTATTGAGTTCTGCTTCCTTCGCCTCTAGCCTCATGCTGACCTCCTCTTCGATCTCTCCCCGCAGCTTCTCGCTGTTGAGGTCGGACTGCATCTTCTCCATCTCGAGCA
The DNA here is from genome assembly GCA_000826365.1 of Acanthamoeba royreba. Taxonomy (NCBI): domain Eukaryota; phylum Discosea; order Longamoebia; family Acanthamoebidae; genus Acanthamoeba; species Acanthamoeba royreba. The sequence continues at coordinate 41,557 of CDEZ01020465.1, forward strand.
GAACGGTAGTCTGGAGCTTGTTGATCTCCTGATTCTTCTCCTCGTTCTCAGCCTTGAGTCGAACACACTCACGCTGGAGGCTCTGCTTCTCATCCTCAACGAGCGCGATCTGCGTACGGAGGCTGTTCTCCTCTTCAGTTCGTTGTTCGAGTTGGCTGGTCAGGCGCGCGACTTGCTCGGCGTGTTCCTCCTCACGCTTCATAGTCAATGCATTCATCTCCTCCATCTCCTTCTCCAGTTCCTGCAGTTGCTTGACACCTACCGTATCCTCTTCGGAGCTATGAATGGTAACCTTGCGCACCTCAGCGAGTTGCTGATTAAGCTCATCAATGATACGCTGGCTCTGCGCGATGGTGAGCTTCAAATGCTCGATCTCCTTGCGCATCTCTTCCACAGTCATCTCGAAATTCTCTCTTCGGTCCAATTCTTCGCGCAGCTGACGACCGGTTTCTTCAGCCATCTCGCGAACCAGGTCGAACTCGGCGGCCATGCGATGGCTGTCAGCCTTGCGTCCCTCCCTTTCGGCGCGAAGCTCGTCGGACACCTGCTCATAGAGTTGCATCCTCTCGCGCAGTTCCTCTTCGTACTGTGCGATTCTGGAATTCACCTCGGCAAGCTGCCGATGGTGATCATCGCGCTCCTCTTCTCGTCCACGTCGGAGGCTCTGTATGCTGGCCTCAAGCTCCTTGAGCCTGTCGCGAAGTTCAGCGTTTTCTCGGGCAGCCACCAACAGTTCATTCTCCTTCTCCAGGAGAGTCTGAGTGTTGTCTTTGTTCATCGTCTGGTCGCAAAGACGGCGCTCCGTTTCTTCGGCCAGCTCACGGAGCAGCTCAAATTCCTGAGCCATCCGCTGGCTGTCGGCTTCCCACTTCTGACGCTCGGCCTGCAGCACATCGGCGAGTCTGGCGCACTCAGCCGACTTGTTCTGAAGTTCGTCCTCAAGCGCAGTGACCTTCGCACGAGTTTCCTCAAGCTTCTGGATCGATTCGGTTTGGTTCTCCCTCCGTACGTTCTCGAGAGCGTAATAAAGCCTCTTCGCTTCCGCTTCAGCCTCCTTGAGTTTCTGCGCAATCTTGTCGTTTTCTCTAGTGGCAACTAGAAGCTCGTTCTCTTTCTCGATGAGCATCTGGCTGTTGCGCTTTACCGACTGCTCACGCTCATCGGCGGCTTCTTGCATACGGTTCAGGTTCTGCACGAGGTTTCCTCGCTCAAGCTTCCATGCCTCTCGCTCTTCGGTTAGAGTCTTACGAAGAGCCTCGCTCTCGAACTTGCAAGTGTTGAGCTCGCATTCAACAGCGTTAAGCTTCCTCTTATACTCATCGAGGAGTCGCGAGCCCGCGTCCCCTTCACTCTCAGAGGCCGAGCGCATCTGAGCGAACTCCCTCTCACGTTGATGCAAAGTCTCGGTCAGCTCGTGGATGCGCTTCTCCATCACGATAAGGCGGTTATCCTTATCGAGCAGTTCCTGGCGCATCTTCTTGGCCTCCTCTTCGATTATCTGCCATTTCTCCCTTTCTTCGTCAAATTGCTTGTTGAGGAAGAGGAACCGTCTCTCGGAATCTTCATTGGTACCGCGCATCGCTTCCCACTCCTTTCTCTCGCGCTCGAACGTCTCCAGCAAGGATTGTTTCTCTTCGGCCAACTTGGTCTCGAGAAGGTGGCACGTCTTCCTGCTAGCCTCAAGCTCTTCATATCCGCTCTGAAGTTCCTGTTTCAGGCGCTCGACCTCCTTGACACTCTCCTTGAGAGCCAGGTTCTCCTCGCGGGCAAGGCGTAGCACCTCTTCCACTTGAGCGAGCTTCTCTTGCGTCTCTTCGGTCTCCTGGCGATTCTTCTGATTGAGGCTCATCTCTTCGGTGATCTTCTGTGTGGCCACGCTGAGTCGTTCGTTCACTGTCTTCAGTTCCTCAGAGAGCTCTTCCTTCTCCTTGTCCGCTACCATTAGTCTGTTCTCTGCAGCGAGCACCACCTGCTGCAGTTCATCGACCGCCTTTTCCTTCTCCGCCCATTGCTCACGCTCCTCCTGTAGCTGCTTGATAACCGTACACCGCTCACGTTCCTTATCCTCGCTCAGTGCAATGTACTTGGCGAGCTCCTCCTTCTGCGACTGCCCTTCGTTCTCTCTTACGTCGTGGATAGCCCTGAGCTCAGAGTACTTGTGTTGAAGTGCCTCGAATTCCTCGGCCTTGCTATCGCGCTCGCTCTCCATTCGCGCAATCTCGGCTTTGATACGCTCCAACTCAGACGCGCGAGTGGCCTCTGAAGCCTCCTTTGTGGTCGTGATTTGCGCCCTCAGTTCGTCGCACTCAATATTGCGGGCATCCAACTGCGCCTGGAGCGCAGCCAGTGCTTGTCGGCCATCCTCTATAATCTGCTCCATCTCTTGCATCTCTTCGTCCATCGCTTCCTGTTCTGCTTCGAGACGCGCCTGTTCTGTTGCCTTCAGCGTGGCTAAGTCATTGAGCAGCAGTTGAACAGCCTGCTCGTTCTTCGTGATCAGACTGCCCATCTCTTCCTCGAACTGGGATCGCTCCGTGTTCCACCGGTTTCGCTCACCTTCCAGGCGCTGCTCAGCAGCGCTCCTGGCCTGCTCCGCTTCTGTGACCAGCTGTTGAACTCGTTCGAATTCCTTGAGACGCTCGCTCTCCCCTGCGGACATCATATTGACCTGTTCCTGTAATTGAGCAACCTGTCGGTCGCGGCCTTCGATATCCCGCTGCTGTTGTTCTAACTGCGTCTCCTTTTCGATGAGCGCCTGCTGGATCTCTTCGAGCATAGCATTGAGTTCGGCCTTCTCCTTTGTAACTTGAGCCAGGATAGCATCGTCAGTCGCCTTCTGCTGGGCGGCGGACATCTTAAGCGCCTCATACTCAGCCCTGCAATGTGTGAAATGTCAAAACAGGCGCCTAGCTAAGAGAAAAAGCAAGACCTACCTGAGGCTCGAGTGGAGTTTGTGTTCCTCCGCGCGAGCAGCGCGTTCGGACTTCATCTCCTCACGCAATTCCTGAAGACACTGTTCGACAGCAGCAAGCTGCACCGCAAGATCCTCCTCCCTCTTTCGATGAGCCTCTGTCTCTGCGTTGACGGCTGTACGCAGGGTAGTGACTTCCTGTTCCAGCCTCTCCCGTACGTCGCCAAACGTGAACTCTTTCTCCTTCATCTCGAACTTAAGTATCTCGTTGGTGTAACGGAGGAGCTCAGCCTCTTCGCGGGCCTGGTCGCGCTCGTTCTCGATAGCCGTAACGCCATCGGCCAAACGCTTCCTGAGCACTTCGCACTCACTCTTCCATTTCTGCACCTCCACCTCAAAGCCTGCGTGGTTGGCCTGCTGCTGCGCCTTCAGCTCGGTCTCGAGTACCGATAGCTGTGCCGCGAGCTCGCTCATGTTGCTCTGGTTCGTGGCACGCTCGCGTGCCAGGTCGTCCTCTAGTCGCGTCTTCTCAGCCAGGAGGGACGCCAGGTTCTCCCTCTCGAGTTGCACCGCGAGGGTCTTCTCGGCCATGGCAAAGTCGAGCATCTCGCGAAGCTGACAAGTACCATTGCGCTCCTCTTCGAGCTCGTTGATTAGCCTTTCGATGTACACTCGCACCTCTCCCATCTACGTAATAGATTGAGGTCAGATTCCAAACATCCACAAGCTGAGATGCATTTCAATGAGAAAACTGGCATAAAAGATGGCACCTGTGTAGTCAGATCCAAAGTTGGGCGCGGTTCGATTATCGAGGGCGCCTCCTGGATCTCTCGTGTGTCCTCCTCAGTATAAGTTACCTCCATCATCATGCTCTCCGTAGAGGTCATTCCTTCTAATTTTTTTCTTCCGCAAGTAGAGGAAGATGCACTACTGCGGATGAATGCCCTGAGGGAAGGGGGAGGGGAAGGGAGGGGAGAAAAGCAGGAGCAGCGCCGACTTCTTGCTCCGCTGCCTGTACGCTGTGGGTGGCTCGTGTAGGCAGGCCTCGCACAAAAGGCGGGAAAACGCGTAGCACTGTTTTCGCGCCAAGATTTCGCGCCAAAACTGACCGTTGCATGATTAATTTATTTGTCGACCAGAAGGAAGACGTGATTAGGAGAGTGTGTGGGTCTTCTTTCCCTTGGGAGAGGTGAGAAAGCTGGTGTGCTGCAGACGTAGCGATAGACGTCGTCCCTTCGATCCCTTAGATCTCTCCCAGCGCGATTTGTCTTCCTCGGCACCTTCACCAGGAGCCTGCGCCTGTTCGGCCGTGGCCTCTTCAGTTAGCATGTCCTTCAAGTTGGGTACGGTTAGTGATCGGCGAGCCTTCTTCTGGTTCTCCTCTGCGCGCGGAGGAAGTTAGACTACACCCAATAAGGTGTCCACAGTGCCAAGAAACTACTTACTGTAGGCCTGTTCACAAAGATTCTGAAGCTCGGTCAACCAGGCCTGCTTCTCCTCCGGCGAGGCAGCGCGCAGGAAGAGGACACTTTCATTGCCCGTCTCATTTGAAATGGATGTGCTCTGATTTAAGCCCTTCCTGCGATCCGCTAGCGCGAATACAGTATCATCACCTATAACCAGAGGAAGAACGGTAAGTACAAGGTTGCAGTACAAAGGGCACAGGATTGTTACCTGTGCTCTGCACGGTGATGTTTGCCAGCTTGAAGAAATACTCGAACTTCATCGATTGTCCCTTCTTAACGGTGCAGATCTATTCAGGTCGTAAGAAGATAAAGGTCACAAATACACTTGATAACTTCTTTACGAGACTGGATGAGACGCTGTACCAGGATATCCGTGAAAAGCACAAAGCACCTGCTGACAAACTTGCGTGATGGCGGAAGGCACACGTCAAGCATACCTTCCTTCTTGAATACTCGAATCGTCTCATCGAATACATCCTGAGAGACATATATCAATAGGAATTCCACTTACAAACGGCAACATCAAAGACCTACATGTTCCTTCTGCTTGGATGGGAAAACGAGTTTTGCATAAATGTTGTACATGCGCTCGGCGCTCTCGCCTCTCTTGCGGCTCTCTACTACAGCCGTGTTGATTTCCCTGCCACGCTGTAAGATAAGGACTTAATAGCTCTGGGGTATTGAGCGTACTTTATAGAGTTGAGAAGCTTTTGTAGTTTAGCATGCTCGCCGGGGGCCGAAGTCATCATCGTTTGCCTCAAGAGACCCTGTACATCGTGTAACGTTAGAAAACAAAGAGCAAAACATTAGTTAGGATTCACGTACACTTAAGATAAGCTCGTATCGGGGCAAACGTTGAATAGGAAGAATAAGAAAGGACTCAACATCCATCCCTGTCTTATTGAGCACCTCCTCTAGGAATTTCCGAAACCGGCTACTTGATCGCTGACGCTTGATCAATAGCTCGATGGCTGCAGGGTGCTTATTTACATATGTAGTGTAGACCTAAAGGGGCCAGCGTTTAGCCTGTAATTGTGCTTGAGACAAAGAGGAGAAACGTTACCTTGAGGAATGGCATGAAAGTCAAAAAGGCATCGGAGAAGGTGCAGGCGCCAGATTCGGCTATATGAGGAATGTGAGTGAGATGTCAATCGCATAAGACATGATCACAGCGTACCTCGCTTGAATTCTTCGAGAAGCGCTTGATGAATGGCATGCAGCGGTGTCACACTATTGGGCCCATAAGATTAGTCTTGAGATCACCTTCCTGGGTACAAGGAGCGCAAGAATCTATACCGGCTGAAGATGAGTTCTACTTGCTCAGGCTTGATGAACGCTTTGGGCTCGTTCGCTTTAGCGGTCAATGGAATGACAAACTCCTATTCCATCAACACACCATTGTTGGGTACATCAACATGGGAAGCAGGAAAGGCTATCAACAGTGAAATGGAAGTGACCTGGATGATGGTGTTCAGATTGTTGACGTAGTTGATCTCTGTGTCGATCAGCTCTCGCCACAGCAAGTCCGTCTTCTTCTTGCGTACGGTGCGCTCATCCTCTTCAGCAGGGCACGGTGCCGTTTCGCTTCCACCCGATTGTCTGATCAGGAAATTTAATATCAATTATATTTTAATTCAAAATTCAAATAATAAACAAAATAGATAAATAATAATATTAATAAACTAGAATTAAAGATTAAATAATGAAAGTGATTTAGGTTGTGTACTGTAGGTTGTCCATCGAGCGCCACACGTTGACAGGCTTCATGGATTGCAACGTCAAGAGTTGCGTGAGGCCTTCTTCATGTGGGCCCTCCTGGCCTGGTCGATCTTCGCCTTGGCTCTGCTGTCCTCGGTACTACTCGATGGCGTAGCGGTACCCTCTGGCGATTCCCCATTAGAAGATGTAGCTGTCGCGTCCTCTTCATCTCCTGCTGATGATTGTGATCGTGTAGCGCCATTTGGTCGATGTAGAAGTCGGGTCGGTTTGGATGAAGATGTGAGATCTTCCCCATCTTCATCCTCGCTAATCCTCTCTTCCTCATGCTCCTCTTCCACATCACCCTGTTCTTCTTCAATCGCGGGGATCGTGGATCCCACCATGACATCGTCCGTATCAGCATGGGCCTCACCATTTTCAACGAGCTCAGGCACGACCTCGTCGCCGTCGTTGGATTTGGAAAGGCTCAGCTTGAAGTGGCCGATGGTGCATTCGCGTGTGAGTTCCCATTCTTCTACATCTTCTGCGCGAGATGAAGATGCTGAGCTGCCGAGCGAAGTGGAAGTCGAGAGATCGCTCCATCGCAGCTGATCTTCTGCCGTTGTATGCGAGGTAGAGGACAACCAAGACGGGAGCGTCGTGAGCTTCCTTGAAGATGCCGAAGATGACGAGGGCAGCTCGTGCGGCAGCGTGGCCGCGAACGCCTTGGTGCGGGCCTTCCTCTTCTTTTTTGATTTCTTGCTCTCTACATCCTCCCCTGGTTTCTCTTCATCTCCTCCACACAGGTCCTTTTTCCCCTTCTTGTTGGCCTTGCGGAGCAAGCTGCTTCCCTTCTTGTCCTTCTTCTTCTTCCTCCTTGTGGACGAACCACTCTCTTCACCGCCGTCCGTATGTCCGGCGTTCATCATAATCATCTGTGTAAGCAAGGTCACTTCTTCACCATCTTCGGCCTCCACCTTAGGAAGACGACCGCGACTGACACTGGAGGCGACCAGGGCGCTGGCGACTCCTTCGAGTGAGGTCCCTTCGCTTTGGATCTTTCGAAGTGGTTCTCGCTTTCGTTCTTTGCGTTCGCTCTTCGCCTTTGTGCCACCACTCCATGGCCCGGTGCCATAGTCGGCCCGGCGCAGTACCACATCATTCAGAGAGAGCGCGGCGAGACGTTCCGCTCCTCTCTTTGCTCCTTCCTCTCCTCCTCTTTCCATCATCATCCAACCGTAAACTGTGGTCTCAAACAAAAGAAGGGACGTACTGGTCGCGGTGCGAAAAATGGGCCACTTCGGCATCACAGAATTTAGATCGCAGCAGATTGGGGTTGTTCATAACCCACATTCCTAATCATTTCCGTACATTTGTTCCTTGGTACCAGCACATTGCTGACCGGACAGCTCCGGAGTGGCGTTACAAAGTGGACACACAGGGCGCTAGGAACCAGAGTTTCATTTCTTACGAAGAAGAATGCACCAGTTCGAGTGCTCGTAGTAGTCCTCCAACACTTCGCACTGCTCACCTCTTCGCTGACACAGATCACGCAGCTCGCCTTTCACAAAGAGGTGACAATAGCGATTATAAACGATCATACCTGCGAAAAGAAAGGTAAAGAGGCCATAGAACTCAAGTATAAGCAAGAGGAGACGAACCCTTGCCCTCTTTCTTGTCTTCTTTGCTTGGTGGTATGCACCAGGGTACGAGGACATCCTGCTCATTAAACTTGCGCTTCGAGGAATCCTCTTGCTCCAGAGCCCATACGTAGATCATTATCATGCCACCTAGCATTTCTAGGTGAGGGTGAAGTAATGTACTAAGAGTACAGGTACTAGGGATCAAACCTGGCTTGGCTATACGTAACAGCTCCATGATGGCCTGCAATCGCCGTTCCTCTGTCGAGATGTGGTGCAACACTGCAATCGAGAGCACTACATCAAAGGCATCGGAACGGTATGGAAGATGAAGCGTGTCCATCAGTGCTACCTCGAATCCTGTGTGAAATGTATCAGGCACGCTGGTGAAACGAACGCAAGGAAGGAGCTGAATACTTCGCTGCAGGCAAATGTCGACTAGCCCACTGCTGCGGTCACTGCCGATGGCAAAGTAGCGTAGACCTCCTTGCTCATCATTATGCCGTTGGATAACATCCAAATAGCGTCCGTTACCGCAACCCACATCAGCGATGATAGTTCCCTGTTTCAAGCGCTTAGAATACCCAGCTTGATGGTGGATGACGATAACGTAGGTACCTCAGGCAAAGTGGACAAAAACGCTTCAATCTTGGGCCATGGTTTCAAGCGCGTCAGATGCCACTTGGGTGCAATGTTGTTGTACACATCGATGACGTTGCGTGCCTCGAAGTCCGATGCTGTTAAATAGAATAAACCCTATTGCTTTCAACAACTTGCCCTTACAAAAGCGAACGTACCTGTGGTAGACTGAATGATATTGGTCAACGAAAGCTGTTGAGAATCACACTCTTGTGGAAAGGAACACGCGCATGGACGGCCTCTCACCTTGCGAAAGGTGAACGATACTCTATGTCCTATGTTCGATTAGATCATTCAGCCTCCTGGCAAAGCCTGTGTACTTGTACCATCTCGTTTGATCAGTTTGCCATCCACACAGTCGTACCGCCTGAATGGTATGGAATGCCTCCAAAGATATCGAGCAGCACCTGATCCAGGGGAGTACGTAAGTACCTATCAAATAGGCTAATAGCTAGATGAATACCCGTCATGACCAAGAGAGAGCGACGTGGAAGGAAAACAGACTTATGCCGAGAGCTATCAGGAAGAGACAGAGTCATGACACTAGAGCTACCCAAGGATAGTGAAGCTATGCCATCCTCAAAAGCTGAAGGTTGTGAGGAAGAGTAAGGCGCACATTCGTAAAGGGAAGAGGATCAAAGTGGAGTACCCGAATGCGTATCTACATGAGCACCGATGCCCACGCCCTCTTCGTAGTCATTGACCGTGAGTTGATCAGGCTCTGGCCATCTACGTACGGTCTGTCCCTCGATGTCCGAAACAACAGATACATTGTTCATCTTCTCGACCACTTGACTTACAAAATCGGGCAAAGCGCCTGCACTCATAGATGATCAGCAATTGGAAGCTTGAAGTCAGTTCACTTCTAGGTACCAAGTGGCTTGTTGATATCCACATTGCGTGTCTTGTAGTCGAACTCATATCCCCAGTGCTGTACTCTTCGTCGAGGCAGGGAGTCCCACGGCTTCGCATTCACTCCGTCGAGCAGCCGCTGTTCTTCGGCCTCATCAATGAAATCGTAGAACACGAAGAGACCTTCAACCTGGAGAATGATAGATCCGTCAGCCCAGAAGTCAAGAGCGTGGAATTGGCCATTCAAAGGAGAGACCTCAACATCTCGGGTGAGCGCAACGTCTTCTGCTTGTGCTCGCTCAGAGAGCTTCATATCAGCGTACTCAAACCTTAACTTCCTGCCTTGCTTCAATCCGAGCGAGCTCAGCGCTGATGATGGTACGAACAAAAACAACAAGAAGGTCATCATCAGAGGCAACGAGCAATCAGACCAAAGCGATGACTTGTGATGTGATACTTGCCTTGGCCATCCCCTTGCTGCTGGAGTGCCTCGATGCTGGTGCGAGCCAGCTTGGCCTCATCTTCGCTAGCATAGCTGAGGAACACGAAGGGTCGCGTCTCATCAGCCCACACGCCCTCCACACTGCCGTACGCACCGAAGAACTTGCGCAGCCCTTCCTCGGTCACTCCTGTGCAAGGGTTGCAGGTTAGTCCAAATATTCTATTTTATTTATGCTTTTCATTTGATTAAAAGGATAAACTAAAATTAAAATTTAAAATAGTGAGATACCTGTCTGTGGGCCGCAGCCGACGATGAAGAGGTGCCGAGTGGGGACGTTGGGGTCCTTGGGCCGCACATACCGAGGCTGTGCTGCAGTGCTGACCTCCGTTTGGTCCTCTTCCGGAGTTGTACCACCACCGGCATCCTCACCAGTCTGCTGATGGTGGTGTACGGCAGGTCGTCCCGCCTTGACCTTCCCTTTCTTCTTCTCCTTCTTGTGTTGGGATGTTGTTCCCTCTTCCATTCTTTAAGGTGTGAAATTTTTTTGGAAAAATGAAATCGTTTCAATTTCATGAAACGAAACGTTTCTTTTGTAAAAGATTAGGCTTGGGCTAGATGAGCATCGTGAAGGTCGCGGTTGATTTCCTCGATGTTGCCCTCGTAAAGTGCGCCGTAGAGCTCTAACCCCGATAGCACTAAGAAGTTATGGTTGGACGAGTTGTGGCCCTGTTCCCATCGAACACGTGTACACTCAATATCAATCGATTCGTCACATCAACCCCAGCTCAAAGCAAGTAGTACCGTTTGAAGAATTCGGAAGAAGCGATACGCCTTGGTCTGACCATCTATTGGCCATGAATGAGTGGCGAACTGCTCATTCAGAGATTCGTCATTCACGTGTCGCCGCAACAATGACCAGTTTGTCCCATCAACAGAACCCTGGTGGAATGTCAAGGAACGATGAGAGCAAATTCTAACAGTAAAAAATATCCATTCATGTGCCATACCTGAAAGTCCCAAGTTCGCAAGCTATCCGCCTTGAAAGTACCTGCCGAGGGTAGGGAAGTGTAATTGTGGATTTGAGTCTCAACAAATGTGACACTGCCAGAATAAGGGATTCGCACCTCCATGCCGCACAGTGTAGTATGTTGGAACTACAGCTCGGTTCTGTCCCAGGTCAATTTGTACCCAGGACGCAGGCACATCCTGTCCCCAATAGCATTGTTAGTCGGCGCTTACCACACAGGCATAGAGGACTGATACCTTTGTCCAAAACTCAGAGGGTTCTTGGAAGAACAGTCCATTGGCGTCACCTTTCTCAATGGAAGAGGTAGCGACCTAAAAAGAGGTGCGTGAGTCCGCAACCAGGAACACCTCTGCGATCAGCGCCTACCTTAACGCGGCCGCAGAGAGCAGGGTTCTGCCATCGATCAGTGCCTGAGTTGGTGCCCAGCCACCAAAAAATGTCATTATTCTCAACTCCGTTCTGGTACTCGAACTCAATGCCATATGACACGCGCTCTTGTAGCCTAACCAGTCCGACGTCAGTTACTCGTTCAAGACACAAGAATAAGACGAATAGATGACCTGGGGTTATCTTCATCAGTCTTCATTGAAGGATACTTCTGATCGCGGAGAATCGCCATTAGAGCTTCCACCAGTAGCTGTCGTGGCACGAATGGATTCCGAGCCGCCTACAACGGATAGTATGAGTACGATGATCACTTGGGAAGTGCGTGCAAGCGTACCTCCTCAAGCTGCTCATAGGAGAGCCATCGGAAGCGAATCGTTTCCATCAGGCTATGGATTTGTTCTTCAGTAAGATCCTCGTGATGCACCTGCACGTACAACTGTGTTAACTCATGTTTGGATGATGGCCTAGATTGGCGAAGGCAAACCTCAACATAGTTACAAACGGTGTAGAACAGATGTTGTTCGCTTTTAACAGCTAGATAGCGGTGATGAAGCAACATCATAAATATATCCACGGGGAAGAAGGTATAATCAGCCTGTGGACGGAACATCAACATGTTAACGAAGGCGATCCCGACAGCGCGTCCACCAGAATATACCTTGGCTAGCGAGGCGTGAGAGAAATTCTTGGCGGTTATGAGGAGACATTTGAGAATGACATCCTCACTATTGAACTCGATTGCTCGTTTTAGTCGAGAAAGGGCGTTCTCCCTGGTCAATGTTTGGTTTATGAAGTCACTGCACATCTGCTGTAGGTCCTATTAAAGAATAGAGGACGAAGGTCAGATCTAACTGTCACGACATCAAATCAGCACTTAGCCAATACTTACTTTAACGAGATAATGGTCAGCCATCGCGAGAAGTGGAATCACATTGTCCTCAGTAATCGGCACATGGCCTTGGTATATATACTATTAAGATGAAAGGTTTAAAGTGAGTACAAGAGCACTTGAAGTGCTGCAAAAGACACAGCTGAGTATGAACCTGAAGGACCAGAGGAAACACGTTGGCAGGGTCAGGAAAGCGAAGATGGATAAGAGTCTGTCGGCCTTCTTGAAAGTTGCTTAATAGAAGGCGTGAGAAGTACTCGGAGGAATACGCTAGCAGGATGCGGTGCACCCGATACTCGTTGCCCTGAATAAAGATGATCAGTTTGCGGCTCATGGCACTCAACTTCAATCATCTCGCACCTCGCATGTGAGCGTGAGGTCAGAGTAGTCACCGCTTTGCAGGAAGTGGCGGAAGCCCTCACGAAAGATATCGACCTCGCATTTTCGCGGTTTGACCTTCTTCTCAAGGCTGTCAATATCGATATTCATCGGCGGGCGAGCGCCGTTGCTCTTTGCTTGAGTGGAATCCAATGTCGCCATCTGGGAAAAGGAAGAACTAACAGGGAGGGTAGCGCTGCATGGAGACGGGATGAGCGATGCGGTAGCAGCGGTTGTAATTGCCGAGGAGGATGATGAAAGCGACGAAAGGCCCGACGGCATCGTGAACACCGGCAATGTCAAACTCGTGCAGCTGTCTCCCGAGTTGTAGGCCTTATTGCGTCGTTCATCGCGCGCCTTGCCTTTCTTTTTCTTCTTCTTTTTCTTGCTGATTGTGCCTCCATGGTCGCTTGTGAGGCTACTGCTGCCAAGAGTGTTGGTGCTAGATCCCAGCGCGGTGGCATTAGAGGACGACCTGGTCCTGCGCTCATGTGTCATCCCAAGATGAGTCTCCTCCCCGAAAGAGCGTCGATGCGCTGGTAACGAGGAAGTGGTAGCGATGAGGAATGGGGAGTTGGAGAAAGCTGAAGGTGAGGTTCCGGGCGAGAAGGAAGATGGTGTTGAAGCGCCACCTGTACTTAGGCCGCTGTTTCGTCGCTCGTTCGAAACCGAAGAGAGTGAAGGATCTGTTCCGCTCGTGCTGAGCAACTTCCGTTCCGCATTCTCGCTCATTTCTGCAGGCATCACCATGCAGTACATTCATCAACAACATCAGTGATCGGAAGCATGATGTCCAATCAACACATCGCATGTGCAGTGAGTGGAATGCTGCATGATCGTCGATCACCACCATCACCATCACCATCACCATCACCATCACCACCACCATCACCATCACCAGCATCAACATCACATCGTCGTTATCATCATGATTCCTGCCACACCACGCACATCTCCATGACCAAGGAGTACAAGCAACAGGAGACCGCGTTGATACCCGAGAGGAAGCACGGCGGCGAGGAGGAAGTGGTCGACCAGTCGGACGCGAAGCCACCCTGGCTCGTCTTAAGCATCCGCGTCGCCGCGACGGCAGTCGTGGCCGACGAAGACGAAGACGTCGGGGACGTGCTGGTCGGCAGCGGCGGCTGCAGGTTGGGCGCCGAGCTGGACGGCGCCAGCAAGCCCAACCGTGGGTGCAGCCCGCCACGCTTGGCCTCCTTCTTCGCCGCCGCCTTCTTCGACTTCTTCTTGCCGCCGCCGCCGCCGCCGCCGGCGGTGGCGGCCTCATCCTCCCCTTCTTCGATCGTGACGATGGCAGCTGCCTCCTTGGCTGCGGCGGCCTTCTTGCCCTTCTTGACGAAGGAGAAGGCATCGATGAGGCTCGATGTACCTCCTCGTCCTCCTGTAGAAAATTGAAGATGAAGGAACCACCACCATCATAGATGGAAAGAAGCAGAAGAAGACGTGATTGATTGATTGATTATTGATGAAGAGGAATGAAATGAAGAGAAGAATTGTGATGTGGAGGAAAAGTACCTGGTGGACTGCTACTGCCACTATCACCACGAGGCGACAGCTGGCTGCGCTGTCTGGTGGCCGCCGTAGATGGCTCCATTTCCCAAAACCAAAAAGTGTAAATTTATTTTTGATTATTATATGAAATATATTACCTGGAATTGTCTAATTTCACGCAAAACAAAATACATTTCAAACAAAATTTACGACTTTGAATTCCTGAAATGTTTTTGAACGAATGATTTACCTTTTATGATATGGGCCAATCAGAATTCATAAATTTGAATTTACCGTTTTCCGGCAGCGCAAAGATCTTGAAGATGGCGGAGGTGGTGGAAGAGGAAGACAGGGGAGGGGGACAAAACAACTCGTTGAAACGCAAGACGAGCACGGTTGTAGCCGGGGGCAGGCGGGGAAGGGCACTGGCCGGCTGGCTCATGTGGGGCGACGGCAGCCCGCCCATCTGGCGCCGCCGGTTCTTCGTCCTCTACAGCGGCTGGCTCTACCGCTTCACCTCCACCAATACCGTTCGCGCCATCTTTCTTTTTTTATTCTTCTTTTTTACAATTATTTATCATTATGATTCTTTTTTTACAAATAATTTCCTAATTTGAGATAAATAAATAATACTTAAGTTCATTGTGGAAACTAAAAATATCTTTATTTGCGAATGGTGCAGAAGGACAAGCCAGAAGCGGCGTTTCAGGTGAAAGGGAGCACAGTGGACACGCCGGTCTCGGACATTCTGGTCCAGGATGATCAGCCCAAGAATCTCTTCCGCATCACCACGCGTACCCTGTCCCCCGACTTAGCGAGGCTAGTGATGGTGATGATGATGTGCATGATGTGCATGATGTGCATGATGATGTTGAGGATGATCACCAACTCACATCTGATGTATACGACACAGGGAAGCAGGAGGTCTTCCTCTTTAACGCTGAATCCGATGGAGAAATGGAGCTCTGGGTGCGGCAACTGATTGCAGTTGCGGTTAGCTTGTCGGTAACTGAGGGCACTTCCTCGCAAAGCCCCATGTCATCATCGCCCGGGACATCGTCACATCTCGTGTCTTCTGTTTCTTCGATGGCTCCTTCTCTCTCACCTTTACCCAGTCCACGACTGATGCACCAATCTGATTCTCTGGATTACGGTTCCTCTCCCTCGTCTCCTGTTGCTTCTCCTCGGTGTTCGGATCCGGATGCAACGCCACCTGTACTCTCGATATCTAACTCTGAAATCCTCACAAGGTGCTTATCTCTCGCAGCAAGTGCAATGCAGCCGACAGGCTCACTTCCTTCTCTGTACTCAGAACATCATCTCCGCTTGCCAAGGAAACTCTGTCTCCCATGCGGACGCGGTTTCGTTCTGAGTCTGCCGATATCGGCGCCACGACTTCTTCCCCTCCTTCTTCAATACGTCCTGGACGATCAAGCACCTCAAACAGTCCTCAGAATACATTCATGTATGGACATTCATTTCGAGTTGACTCATTCCCTATCTCACTTCCCTCGTTGTTCTGTTTTTGTACTAGTGCACAACAGAGAGCGCCGAAAGAACCTACCCACGACAGTGCCCTTGCCTCTTCTGGTACGCCAGCGATGAATCAAGTTCACAGCACCTGTAGCTCATCCGCTATCGTCTTTCAGGTTCAGCGATTGCCGCAGCTGAATCACGGCGTACGAGGAAATTGTGGCTGATCTCCAGGTCCCCTGAGGCAGCTGCTATATTCCTTCAATCTATGTTCCGTGGCAGACAAGCAAGAAGAATCCTTGAGAAACTTAGTATGACCGCTCTTGAAGATTGCGCGTAGCTTCATTTAACTGGCAGTGCTATCAACAGGAGAACAGGACAACAAGCGGCGAAAGGTGGCAGAGGAGATAGCGCTCACGGAGAAGAACTATGTTACACTCCTACAAACTGTGATTGAGGTGAATGTCCTTGTCCTCGCGCGCACATGAATTGATCTAATTAGCCGGCGTGCATATGCCCAGGTCATTTTTAAGCCGTTGGATAAGCTGAATGGGCGCCTAGATCGGGCGCAATCAAGTCAAACGCAGCTTAAGGTACGTCACATGCTAGTGTCTTCACTAGGCCTGTACATGCGACAACCAACTCATGATGCAAAAACAGTTAGACGACCTCAAGTATAACACTGAGCAAATGTACCAAATGCACTCACTCTTTTCAGAGGGTCTTGGCGAGGCCATCAACCCTTGGCCGCGCAACTGTAAGATAGGTTCCTTGTTTCGCTGGGTAGGACTCTTCCTGTAGATGAAGTGTGTCTCTCGTTCTTCTTTGTGACAATCTTTGTTCCCCAGTTGTTCCTGCCAGATGCGTTCGTCGGTCAATACAAGCAATATGTCATCAACTATGAGAAGGGCGTGCAGGCCTATCAACAGTCGCTTTCCTACCACATCTACAAGAGCTTCTTCGATGTAAGTGGTCCAGAGTGGCGCTCCGTGCTCCTCCGTACTCTCAATTGACTGATGTCTCTTTCGCCCACTCACAGGCTGCCATCATGAACCCGCGCTGCAGTGCTTTGGACTTTTGCTCCCTTCTTATTGTACCCTCACCAAGCTTGGTCCTTCTCCATCCGATCTAGTTCTCATTCGCTGTTATGTTACGCAGAGCCCAGTGCAACGGATACCCAGATATGTACTCTTGCTCAAGGTAAAGTTCAACTTGGCGAGATGAACATTGTGAAGATACAGTGAATCTCATACCAATTCTCTACTTCGTGTAGGAACTGATTAAGTGCACATCGCCTGAGCACTGTGACTACGAACCATTAAAGCAGGCTCTCGAGCTCATTCAGCTGATTGCAGAGGAGGGTATGTGTCTCCGTGTGATGAAGGCGTAACTCCTGGGCTCACTTCTCCTGTGGATTATTATCGTAGTAAACGAGGCCAAGAGGCAAGCTGAAGCCATGCAGCGCACGCTAACAATTCAGACTAAGCTTGATGATCGGAAAATAAGCGTACTTACGCTTCTATAAGGATGTGCATACCGCCAGTTAAGCTGATTCATAACATCACAACAGAAAGGCCTCACGGACGCGAATAGACGCTACATACGTGAAGGAGTGCTCATGCAGTTTGGTGATGGTCAACCGTCACGAGAACGATATGTACGGCCAACAGGTCCATTTCTGCCGTCGTATTTCAAGCACTGAGTTACATGTGCTCTACGTCAGGTGTTCCTCTTTTCAGATCAGATGATCACCTCAATGAAGAAGACTGTGCGCATGGGTGTCAACAACTCGACTGTCCGCTTCTCGTCCAAGGTAGGATGCTGATGTGCTCGCGCCCTCCATGGAACTCGTGATCATAACTCGTGGTGCTTACAACGATGTCCTGCAGGGCGCCATCTTGCTGGGCCCTGGCACCGTGGTGAAGAAATGCACGAAGCTTGAAAACGGGTTCAAGGTCCGCGCTGCGAAGGTGAGCAAGTGGCAAGCCCACACAGCTCGGGAGCGCGATTCCTGGCTGGCCGACATTCAATCCCTTTTACTGCCTGCCAAGCCTACCTAACCTTGAGCGCAACTCACTTTGGTACCTGATCAGGTTTGTATCATAACTATAACCATTCTTGTATCCTTGCCTTGGCCGGAAAACTTCATTGGGATTATCATTCACATTGGGTGCAGTAGTACTTGCTGATTATGTGTTCGTATCGAACTCATGACCCGTTAGCGGATCCCTCGGGAATGTAGATCGATTGACCTCTACCTCATCCGTCGCTACAACACTATGCTAGTATATTGCACGCAGTGATGATGGACACTAAGGAAAGTTGTCTTCAGAGCTTGTGGTCCAGAGATGAGACTGAGTCGTGCTTGCCACTGTTGCCGGATCCAAGTAAGTTGTGTGCTATTTCGCTGCTCTTGCGGCGGATGCGCGCTGCCTTCTGTCCCAACTTGCGGTAGACCGACGGACGCGGCGGCACAGGAACGCGGTCGAAGGTGACGGACAAAGATTCGCTTGACATAGCCTTCATGGGTATTGCCTCCGCGTCGTCGCTCAACGCAGAGACTGATCGGTAAGGAAGAACGGGCGATGTCACGGTTCTTGCTCTCCGAACGAACTGAACTCGTGTCCACCAGCCTGTCCACAGTTAACAATTGTCAGTGATGTGTCGGCCGACAGCATATGCTGTGATCAACTACGTACGTGAGCACAACTCCTGGAGCTGTTCGATCCACTGGGTTTTGTCAAAGTAGGATGGAGCCTTCAGATAGAGCGTTCCATGATCGATATCGCCAGGTTTGAGCACAAGAGTCTGGTTCTCGCTCTCTCGGAATCAGACAACGCCGGAGCGCTCTGTCTATCGACTAACCCAAAGACGAGATCTCCGCCTGTGATGGATCCCTCTTTGGTTAGCATGCTCCATCTCCAACAAGCAAGACGTTGGAGTGTTGGTACCTAGCGCCGAGATGTCGGGCCCGTCTGCACGAGGGACGATGTGACGCAGGTCGAACATGTATTCAAACTTGAACGTATCTCCCCGCTTCTTTGTGCACAGCTGAATTCATCGTGAAGTTAGCTCAGTACTCTATGCAGCAACGGAAGGCCGAACCATGATGTCATCAAAGAGGAAACAGTAGCGACTGGAGAAGCGTCGCGTGATAGGATTGGTACACATGCGCAGCGGACCTTCCCGAATGTAGATTCGTGATACCCGATCGAATAAGTTCTGATGGAGTGTTAGACAAGACATGTCGCAGTGAGGTGAATGTAGGCCTGTTCGTACAATCTTCGATTCACGTGACGGAAAGACGAGGCTCTTGTGAATGCGGTACATATGTTCCATATTCTCCTCGCGCCTTCTACTCTCTTCTACAACTCGATTGATCTCTCTGTGAGTGGTGAAGACTGTCAGAAACTCACACACGTAAGGAAACATAGTAGAAAAAGAGTACTTGATCTGAGCCAAGAGACTCTTAAGCTTCTCGTGCTCGTCGAGGTTGGAGCTCTTCAAAGTTTGCTTCACCAAATCCTGGTAACACTCGGTTAGAGCTCAGTTGCCTCGTCTCTTGAAAAGGATGTGAGCTAACAGTTACCGCAAGCAGGAGTTCGTATCGCGGGAGACGCTGAATGGGGAGAATGAGGAAGGACTCGACATCCATGCCGGTCTTGTGGAAGCAGTCATCAAGAAATCGGCGGAAGCGAGAGTTTACTCGTGATAGCTTCAGTAGCAGATCAATCGCGCTTGGATGTCGATTGACATACAGAGTGTATAACTGTTCTCAAGCAGGAATGTCATCTTCAGCCTGATCCAGCAGACGACATAAGGCAAAGGAAACAAACGCACCTTGAGGTATGGTACAAAGAAGAAAAACCCATCGGCGAACGACGCGCCTTTGCTCTCAGCTGCATCAGTAGAAAACAAGAGTCAAGTACACAATGACTCCAGGAAGCTGTAATGTTCGCACCTTTCTTGAACTCCTTGAGAAGCTCAGTGTGCATGAGATGCAAGGGTACAACTCTACAGCATTCACACAAGAAGGAATGAGCCTCTAAACCATTCACTTTTTATAGCATTGCAGTCGTTGGAAGACTTACCGAGCAAAGATAAGATCAATGTGCTGAAGAGGAATAATAGCACGCTGTTCATCCGCTGCTAGCTCCTTCAATGGATTGAGAAACACCTGCAGTTGCACGAGTAGTGTTTTAGTGTCATTGATCAATCGAATACCGGAATCTCACCTTGATGATGGTGTCCAAGTGTTGCACATAATTTTCCTCCGAATCCAGGAACTCTTTCCGCAGCAGTGCCTCCTTCTTCTTCCGCACCACATCAGGATCGCTTTTATCTCTAATCGATCAAAAGATAAGTAAGAGACTCATACGAAATCAGCTGTTAGCTTCCAAAGAATGCCACACGTACTCAGCAGCCGCGAGAGGTGCGTTGTGCTGGGAACGAGCCGTCAGTGTCTTCCATACGAAGACGGGATCATTCTTACGGTGAGCCTCACCGAGCTGCTTCCTCTTGGCGGTCCATTCATCCTCCTGCGGTTTGTCGCTCGTGGCAGCTCCGTCTGTGCTATTCCTTCCCTTTGCCACTTCACGCTCGTTCTCCTCTTCACTGTCGCTTTCGTCATCGTCTTCGTTCTTTGCCTTGACGACGGATTGCAGACGCTGATGGCCCTTCTTCATTCGACAGTACAGACGGATTGTCCCGCCACCACCTTTGCGCTGAACCTTTCCCCTGAGCCCGCCAGGGCTGTTGTCCCCGCCGGTCGGCTCCTCGGACAGACGAAGCGTGAGGTCGCGCATGTACTGTTTCATCGGCCGAAGATCCAGTGTTTCTTCCTTCACCTCGGCATCTTCATCATCCTCATCCTTATCATCATCGTCATCAGCAACATCATGATCACCAGCATCATCATCATAGTCTTTGTTACCATCACCAGCATCACCAGCACCATCATCCTCCTCATCAGCACCAGCAGCAAAGGTGACTTCAGCTCGTGTGTGAACGTGCGTTGACGATGTACTGCTCGATGATGGTACTGCCATCGTCGTCGTACTACTAGACGTCGGGATTCCACTGCCTGATGAAGCCATACTTTCGAGCATCGCCCGCGCTCCCCGTCCCATGTTGGCGAACATGATCACCGTACCTCCTGCTGCACCACCTTCATCCTCTTCTTCCTCTTCTTTCACCTCTTCATGTTCCTTCTCCTCTTTTTGTTCTTTCGTAGTGATGGTGGGTAGGGAGCTCCACGTCGCTGACTTTTTTGTGGGTGACGACTTGGTCTCCTTCTTCTGTTCGTCGTCCTTCTTCTTCTGTTCGTCGTCGTCTTCTTCTGGCAATGCAGGCTGCCTGCGTGGTGCCACCTGTGGTGGGACCTTCTTCCTGACCGCTGTCCGTTGAAGAACGGCGGGACGCGGCGGCACCGCGACAAGTTGTGGCGATAATGATGATGATAATGATGATGATGATGATGATGATGGTGAAGATGATGATGATGGTGAGGATGGTGATGGTGCTGATGATCCACCTCCTCCACCATCGATACGGTGGCTGCGCAGGTCGTCCGCCGACTTGGTCGCCTTTGGAGCGAACATGATGGTGGTGCCCGCAGGCCTATATCCTATAACTCAAGTGAGTTTTGGGGTCAGGTGGTGGGAAGATAAGGAAGGGGAGGATGGGACTGTCCTCCTCCTAGGAGGGTGTGTGCTGCACCACTGGTGTGATGAGTTGATGATGTGCTGTTTGGACAAATTAATGACACTTTTATTGTTGGACCAAATGCGTATTCGCGGTTGCCAGGTGTATTTGTGCATTCTTTACATTTTAAAATTTCACAGCATGAAACTGATTTGAAGTTTATGAAAATATTTCAACTGCGTCTAAAATCGAAATTTTTGTAGACATCAAATATGGCAGTTATGACTTGAAATAAACGAACAGAAACACAAGAAAGAAATCAAACACAACAAAGATGGCGTCAAAGGAAGATGCGAAGGAGAAGAAGTTGAGGGAGAAGGAGGAGAAGCAGTTGGAAAAGCTGAGGAAGGAACACGACAAGAAGTTGAAGAATCTGGACTCTAAGCAGAAGAAGGACCAGGGCGAGGTGGTGACGCGGCACAAGAAGGAAGTCTCTGAACTCAAGATCAAGCACGACGAGCAGCTGGCCAAGATTAACCTCAAGCACAACCAGGAGAAGGAGAAGCTCAAGCTCAAACACGACGAGCAGCTGCGCAAGCTCCAGGAGAAGCACGTCGAGCAGCAGAACAAGCTCAAGGAGAGCCTCGACGAGGAGCGCAAGCGCAAAGAGGCAGCTGCCGGCGGCGGGGAGGCTTCGGCTTGAATTCAATGAACACACAGCCGTCGGTCCCTTTTCTAACGGTTAAAAAAGAAAAGTGATAAAAATAACATAACAATTTGAAGTTGGTGTATTTTGTCAAAAAAATACTGTCAGTACCCTGTTTTTTGTTTTAAAATGGAATACAAGCTAACTATTCTTTTCTTTTAAGCCGAAAAAAGAAAATATTGAAATAAGGTGAAGATAATACCTAATTTGAGGTAAGACGTTGAACCGCCGCTGCTATCAACACCGGTGGTAGAGGTAACCAAAGAGAAGACCAGGGACAAGATCGTCATGCAGGCCCCTGTAAAGGTACCTTCTCCATTCCGGTCGCTGCTGAGGGATGAAAAAGACGTCACACATCCAAGTTGATGAAGGGAAGGCGTACGGCGAAGGAGGAAACGGAGACAGGCTGGTCTTGTCTGACGAGTTTCCGCTTGCGTGCACTGAAGAATGGGTGTGCGGTGGGGTTCTGGCTGTGTGACCGCAGCGCCAGGAGAGCTTCGACGATATCGCGCTGGAGGTGTACGGAGATAAGAAGAGGAAGAAGGAACTCGAGGAGGACGCGAAGGACGAGTCGCGCAACTCGCGAGAGGCCTACCAAAACTTGAGCCGCAACTCGAAGCGCTCCCTTTCCGCGTCGTCGCTTGACTCGGGCGATGGCACGTAGACCTCTGTGATGATCATGGAAAACCGCTGGCAGCGTGCTGACTTCTTCATCGTCCTGGGCCGCAGGTGCTGATGAGTCGAGCCAAGAACAGAATCCTGATCCGCAGGTAATGTCGCTATCTTGAATGTCGCTCATGAGTGACCAGCTGCAGGGTGTGCAGGAGAAGGAATCCAACGTGTCGCAGGAGAATTCTGGGGGCCGAGAGGCGGGGAAAACAACGCCTGCGCACAATCACCATGAGAAGGATAAGCTTTCGCGGTTCTTCGGCCGACGCAAGGAAAGTGTGGCGAATGAGCTGGATGATGTCCAGCGAAGAAACGTGGCCTCTGACAGTACTGCTAAACAATCGGGGGGATCAACGCTCGCCACAACGCAGTGGATGCCGAGTCGAGGTAGAAGAGCCAGCTCAAACTGTAATACGGGGCCGTTGCCTGTCATTCGCAAGCACTCTCTTACAGAGGGTAACAGCGGAAATGCCTCAGCAGCAGACAATCAAGAAGGAGAGCAAGCACCACAAGGTGTGAAACCATCCCGGAGCGCAGAGGAAGAACGGCTGGCCAAGTTCTTCGGTCGACGAAAGGAAAGCGTACTCACAGTGCTCCGTCAAGTTCAAGGCGAAGGCGATGATCAGGAGCGAGTGAGTCCCCGTACGGCTGCGGAGCAAGGACGAAGCAGGCGGAAGTTCAACCCATTTAGACTAAGCATGGGTCGAGGTGAGTAAGCAGTCGTGTCACAAGTATGCTCAGGACTGAACGTACATGATCAACAAGCAGATGACACAACCTCGCCGAGAGCAGAGGAGGGAGCACCCTCCCGGAGCCGGTTGCGAGACGAGATCAGAGATTGGGTAAGCTCTCTTCTCGAAGAGGTAAGTGTGACAATACCCAACGGTCTAGCACCTAAAGAAGTATACGCTCACGTCCATCTGGATGCAGAGGCACTTCGATCTGGAGCTGATACAGGCATCCTTCCTGTCGGTACTGATGGAGATGCGGATGGAGAAAGCCCAAAGAGAGCGAGAAGAGCAGGAGAACGAACGCCTCCAGGCAGAACGAGAACTGACTGCCTTACGGACAGAAGTGCAGCGGCTGCGGGACCAGCTCCGCCTGCGGCCTGGATATGATGTGTCGCCGCGTGGTCTATCACCGCATCGAGAAGCTATCCTTAGTGCAACGCTAAGCAATGAGAATGTAGAATTAGCAAGCTAAAGATGACGTGCCAGGGAGGAAGATGAATTCAAGCGAGTTCGACCGTGGTGATTGCTCTGTCTGGTGGAACTAGAAGAAGGGGTAAGATCCACGCGTAACGAGGGATGAAGACGCACGAAGTTTCAATAAATAAATCGATTGCTATGCGAGCGCCTGCTGGAAAGCAAGCTCATTAAGTACACCGCGAGCTGGAAGCTTGGTGCGGAGAAAGAGGAAGGTGGCATGTCGTATAGGAAGAGACATTCGATGATCACTCTGGCTTGGTTGTCGTAGTTCGCTACTTGCCTTCAAGCAGGTATCGGATTGCCTGCTCGCTGTCTGAATTACTCAGCAGAAGCGCTTCTCGAATTTGAGCATCAGGGAATCCCATCTGTGCGACCTGATCGAACAGAGAGAACCATCAGCTAACATCGAATGCTGAATATCAAGCACTCGCAGTTCAGGTACCGTCTTGTGTGCGGCAAGGAACTTTTCTGACTTCTCTAAATCATAATCAAATAGGGAGAGAACTTCCTGTACGTTCTTTGCAGGGGAGAAGCCCTTGTTGACCAACAGCTTCAGAAAACATAACATTCTGAGAAACCGAGTAAGTAAAAACACTCAAGATACATGAACGTGAGGATGTGCCTTTGATGCTGACGGTCTTCTTCCTGAGGAGTCAGCCCAGGTGCGCCGCCTCCATACGCATCAAGAGCCTCAATAACATGAGCCTGGCTGTAACCTATCGGCTTAAGTCGGTCATACGCTTTCACGTAGGCAATAACCTATTCCCAACACGTTAACACAGCCCGACAGGAGAGACATCAATGGCTCTGTACGTACAGACTTTGGGTCGTTGGGGCAGTTTCGCACAGCAATGTGAACGGTTTCAGTGTTCAGCTGTTCGTTCTCGCTAATAACTTTAAGGTACAGTTGCTCCTGTGCATCGAATGAGGTTAAATGAATCGCCAACTGGGTTGGGTAACATGTGCATCATTCGTACCTGCGTAGGATTGAGAGGAAGTTGCTTGGAGGCCGACGAAGTAGCGGAACGTGGACGTTGGCTACCCACAGGAAGGACTGCCACGCCTCCTTTGACGCGAGGGAGATCGCTCAAGCTGCCTGACTTGGCCTTCGGCTTACTAAGTTGTACGACGGTGCGGATCTGGGGCTGCGAAGTGGCGAGCCTTCCATGGTGTCCGGGGACGGCAGTGTCACTTGCAGCGAGTTGAGGCTGATAGGGCGATACCGGTCCGCCTCCCGTTGCCGCAACAATTGCAGGCACCGGCGACTGTGGGATGTGCGCCGGACTGACGGGATGAGGATGTACTGGGTGCGGCGAGTGTAGAGGAATTGTAGGCGTAAAAATCATCGGTGCTCCTCCGCTGGCCGGGCCGCCAACAGGCAGTGATGGAATCGGCATAACAGAGGGATTGCTCCCTCTTCGGCCGCCACCTGAGTTCTGCATGAATTCTTCATATACCCTACGCCTTTCCTCAATTGCCATCTGATCCTCACGTTCCTTCTGCACGTGAGTCACGATGTCGCGCTCGTAGGCAAAGTCGTAGGCAAAGTTGTTTGGCTGGCAGCGAGCGAGCACCGAGTCGACATACATCACGAAGGAAGCAAGGGTTCCAGGCGAAGCTGCAGGCTGAGGCCCACAAGCTGATCCGCGCGGACCAACTGATACTTGGCAGTAAGCCAACATGTTGGGCGCGAGGCCTCCTGTTGAGTCTGGCAGAAGGAGACTATATCAGTATACAATCCTCGGTCAGAATTCTTGGATTCTCAGGAAAGGCTCACCAGTGAGGGCTGATCGAGACTTGCCATTTAGCTGAGGAACAGCTGAATACACTTGCAATTAGCCTTGGAGCATGGCTTAGAAATAATAACTTGGAAATATGTACCAGGGAGAGGAGCGGAATGAGAGAATGTGGAAGAGGCTTGAGGCGTCAAGTTGCCATTGGAGGGCACAGAAGGTGCTGAGAACTTCCGTTGTGAAGTTTGAACTGATTGCAAATGTCAGAATATTGATGATTGCATCGTGCAAATCGGTGAGCCAAGAATGCATGTACCAGCGCGCAACAGTTGAGCAACGGCTTCGTGCGAACTCTGTTCTGCTATGGCGAGCGGAGTTCCACTGTTGCCAGCTACCGTGACATCAGCTTTCAGCTCCGTGATGAGATACTGAACTACCTCCGTGTGGCCATATCTGCTAGCATAGTGTAGTGCTGTTTCTCCGGCTCTGCACGCATCAACACTTAACACAAGCAACTTGCGGGACTGGAGAGCAGCACGGGGATGTATTACTTGGTTTTAAGTTCGACGTTCGCTTTGGACAGCATCTTCACGACGTCCAGGTTCCCGCCCATCGCAGCAAAGTGCAGAGGCGTCTCACCGTTTATGTTCTGTGCGTTGATGTCAACCCCACTCCTACTGTATGTATGCACACACACACACATGCGTATCAGACCATGTCAGTTCTTCCGTGCACACCCTGGAGGAGGAGTGGTGCTCAGTACTGGAGAAACGACTCAAGCACAGAGAAGTAGTAACCATCGAAGCTCTTCCGCGTCCATCGCACGAGGTAGTGCAGTGGCGTGCTCCCGTCTGGCGTGGTCACCGCAGCCTCTGTATCCCCACACGCACACATCACCCGTGAGCTCTCGCCATAGCATATTTTTACGTTTCCACCGAGAATTCTTTATATATATTTTATTTTATTTTATTTTATTTATATTTAAATAAAATAATTTCTTCCTATTCACAATTACTATTTGATGAAAATAAAAAATTATTATTTATTATTTTAAAAATCTCTTGTACCAAAATAAAAAATTTAATGTAAATAAATATTTTATAATAAAATAAAATTATAAAATATTATAAAATATTAAAAAATAATATACCTGCTCCTTGCTGGAGGAGGACGGGGAAGCAGCCGAGGTTGGGGCAGAGGGCGGCGTAGTGGAGGGGCGTCCATCCGACGGCATCGCGGGCATGGAGGAGGTCGGCCACCTTCTTGTTGGCGACCAATTGCTTAATGGCCTCCACATTATCTGCTTCGGCCGCTACATGGAACACCGTCTGCCCACGTTCGTTGCTGCGGCGTAGGTCCTTCCCCACCGCCTTGATGGCGCGATGGATCTCCTTGGCGTGTGCGGAAGAAGATGGGGATGATGGCGGCTTCTCGATTAATTGGAAAAGCTCTTTGAGATGCTTGGGAAGGGGGGCAGGTGAAGAAGAAGATGAAGCAGAAGAAGACGAAGAAGGGGAAGGTAAGGATGAGAAAGAGGAAGAGTGGGGACGAAGATGAAGCATCTTTTTGGTGTTTGTGAAGTACAACTACTTCGTTTTTTGGGAAAGAATATTATATTCTTCTTCCTCTTTTTTGTTTTATGTGATTATTTTATATATGTAGATATATATAAATATTAGATTAATCAAAATGTTTGCATTGAAATTCTCTTGTCGCTCCGAACAGGAGACAAATATTTACGGAATTCAAAAATGTTGAATTCCTCAAATTCCAAAGTCTTATTGCACGGGCGACATAGCGTTAGGCAGCATGGCGTATCTGATGTCATTTAGCTTTGCTCCTACTAATAGTTCCCAGGGTGGTCACAGGACAGGTCTGGCTGATGGAAAACAGCCAAATGGATAGCTGAGTTCTAGAGCGCTGTTGATCGCTGCAAGCTGGTGCAGGCGTTACACAGATGCACTAGTGTGGCTCGTCCTTGATCTCACTGTTGACATCGTCGTCCGCAAACAGACCAAGCTTGGTCAGATAGATCCGAGCCATCTTCTTTCCGCCATCCAATTTTGTGCCGCGATCATCATCATCAACGTCATCGACGAATGATCGAACCAGCACTTGTCGGACCACAGGAAGCCACTTGGAGACATCACACGACAACTCCATCTCCGAAATGCTCATCGCTTTCCTTCTGTACTCCTCATCTTGCATGCGTTCTGTCTTGTACACCCGTACATGGTCATACAGATGAGAGATTGATAAGGCCAACATGCTTGAGTGTGACAGAACAAGAATGAGGAGAAACCTGGGAATGCAGCGTTTGAGCAGTGAGCACGGCGACAGCGCATGATGACGCGACAGATGCCTTCCGCAGCCAAGACCTGCACCAGTGCCCATTCAGCTGTTTGTTTCTTTGTGGCTGAGAGTAAGAGTGAAGGAGTACCTGCAGGCGTGGATCTTTTCGCAGGTCATCGACCATAGCTTGATGGTGGACAAGAGCTCTGAGCTCCTCTGGCAGTATCTTCATGCGTTCTCCCACTTGGCCTGCTGTCTCATCCTCGCTCTCTGCACTTGCTGCTGCTGCTGCTTCTGCTTTGTCACTACAAGTCTATCCCGCAGAGACTGAACCAAGAAAGAGATACCTTTGATCAGCAGAGAAGCAGCTCTGTCCCGCAATGAAATGTCTTCTCCTGGGTGGATGCCAAGTGTCAGTCAAGAATGCTTGTTGCAGACGACTGACTGAACTTGTTGCCGCACCTGGTGGCCGTGGTAGGACGCACATGAGGAAACTCAACACCCGCATCACGACACTTCTCACGCTCTCATCGTCTGCACCATAATTGTTGGTTTCGTCTCTAGTGACCGGTACGAGGCAGGACATCGCTGCCAGAGCAGTTCTCCGCACAACGCGAGGAATGCTGGCATCAAAGATGATGGCTTCCAGATGAGGCAGTGTCTTGCTCCACATTCTCGGTGCCATCTGCATCTCCGCCGTCACGCACATCCGTTCGATGAGGACCAAAGAATCATCATCATCACTATAATGGGTGTGATAGGGAGAAGGCCCATAAAGGGGAAACGTACAGCGATAAGAACGAGGGCTGCCTGTTGCAAGGGGATATCATGCTTGTTGTTGCGCAGCAGCTTGATCACCACGTCCATGTGCTTCAACTGCACCATGTATGTACAAATTAGCTGTTCAGTGTGATGTGCTGGAGGAGGGAAGATGAACATCTAATGATGACGAACAGCTGGAAGTGTAAACGTACGACTTCATCATAGGTAGCCTGTGCATAGGAAGACTGTTCTTGTTGGTCATCATAGCCAGTCAACAGGTATTCTCGGAAATCGGTCACCATCAGCTTCACAAGACACTGCCCATACACAACGTGCAACGCAAGGAATCAGTGTATGAGATATCCCTGATGAGTGCTGACACAAGAGGGAATGTACGTTAAGTATGATGTGCTTGTTGATGACAGTCTCGTATTCGAGAAGGTGTGCCATCCACTTGGCGGCCACCGGCGAGGCCGAATATCTGGCTCCTGTTCATCCATCATCAATAACATTGGACTTGCACTGGCCGGCGAGAGAGAGTTCGTACCTTGCTGATACAAAGTGAGATTAATCTCATTTCGAGCGTTTTCCTGCGCCGGTCTGGAACGCGTCGCAAGCGTCCGAATCATATGTGGCACAGCATATGCTATGCACAGCATGTAACCATGCAAAGTTACAAACAAAGAAATTGGGACAGTACGAGTGAGAAGGAACGTACCAGATCCATAGGCATGAGACAGGTTGGCCCAATCCTCATCTTCGAGACCTTCCAGTGTCGGTATCCTGCATTCATCATCAGTGATGGTTGATGCTGGTGAAGGTCTCGATAGTACCATTTACGTCCGATCAAGTGTGGCGGCATTGGAGCATCAAGGAACTTACGCAGCTCATCTCGCGTCGCACAGAGACCCTTGCTGGTGAGCGGTCCAGATGCCTCATACTCCCTGGTGTGCTCCTCACCACCATCGTTGTTGTCTCGCGCCTTGCCTTCTTCAGCAGCTCTTGTTTCTGCTTTCCTGTTGGTGCCACCCGTGAGCAGTAAGAAGACTGTTTGAATGGAAGCAGAGAGGAGGCGAGAGAGGCGCAGGTACTCTATCCATGTCCACACGTTGTCAAAACGCTCATCAAAGGCCAACTGTCTGAGCACAGACACGACTGATGGGTCTATCTCCTGCACCAGCGTGCCGTTGAGCAATGGATCGGCAAACAGTAACTCGAGCAAGCCCAGTACAAGCATATTCCTGCCATCGCCAGACATCGTGACGGTACATTCACACATCACTCCGATCCAATGGTCAGAAACATGACGGGGATGTGCGTACGGATTCTCTTTTCCTGTTGATCGAGCAAGTCGTTCGATCAGCCGAGGAATGACATGTTGCTTTGCCCACTTGGGCTCCACATTGATCAGTGCATTGTACAGTTTCTGAGTCCCCGCCAGGCAAAGGAAGAGAAAGACAAGCAGGAGGGGCAGAGCGAGGAGGTTGCAGTGTCAATCCAGGCATCCAGTACCGCAAGAGAGAAGAAGTACCGTGGGAAGGGGCTCCACCTTACTGGGCATTCGGACAAATGGGACATTTGGTCGACCAGCCTTCCGCTCATAGCCAGAAGCTATGTACTTGGCTTCCATACGGAGGCAATAGCGATCGATCTGGTCTTGCACCAGTCTCAACACTTCCTTGTCCTTGATCACACTGGTGATGGCCACCTCTTTCCATTTCAAGGCAAGAGCGTAGTTCTCTCCTATTGTGTGGTAGTGGCCCACCAAGGCCATCTCAAGATCAGCACTCCGTTCAATGGAATCATCGGGGTTTCGAGTGTTACCTCCTACGGCATGCCAGGCATTGAGCACTAGCTCAGGATCAGCCAGCACGTTGATGGCATGATCAAGCGCGGCCAGAGGCTCGTGCTGGGCGAGATTCTTGAGGGCCACCACAGCGAATGCAGTTTTGGCCAGTATGCCTGGTTGTTGTTTTTGTTCAATCTCTGCCTCCTCCTCATGCATGTTGAAATCGCGTGTGGCATCCTGAAAGTCCGCGTAGCTACCCCTGCTCATCACAACACACATCATTCCACACAATTCAGTCACGCTCCCTCAACTCGATAGTCCTGACTGATGTGGACATACTCCCGTTCACATTGTTCATAGAGGGCAAGAATGGCGCAGGCGCGCAGCTTGTCGCTGGTCTTCTCGCTCTTCACGCGCTCGATCAAGCACCGAATGATGTTGGCGTTGCGTGACCATACACGGTTTGTTTGCAGCCATCCTGTGAGCGTGATCCGCACCTCTTGTACCACCTTTTCATCAGCCTGTTGTACATGATAAGTTTGACCAAAAGGAGCGCCAACAAGACAACAGAGGAGTGAAGCAGAAAC
Source organism: Acanthamoeba royreba (assembly GCA_000826365.1). Lineage (NCBI taxonomy): Eukaryota > Discosea > Longamoebia > Acanthamoebidae > Acanthamoeba > Acanthamoeba royreba. Next base: position 72,260 of record CDEZ01020465.1, read on the forward strand.
GTACGATGAGTGAGAAGATGTGACCCATCCACGGTGTGAACTGTGCCAAATCGATGCTGTGCAAGGTGAGAAGAAAGGCCAGCCGACACTCGCCCTCCTCAGCCTTCTTGCTATCTTTGACGAGTAATGATGATGCTCGCCTCGCCACAGCCTGGATTGCCAAAATCAGCATGATCATTCTCTCGGAGATAAAACCGGGAGTAGTATTGGATCGGGTCAGAGATCAGAGAGGAGTGGAGGACAATGGTACGCGACGAAGGAGCTCGCCGAGAGCGACACGCCACACAGGACTTTTCTTCTTCTTGGTGCCACCGGCAAGTCCGATGTGCGCCATCAAGAGTTCACCAGCTTGACTCGCCGAAAGCGTGCGACCTTCGTCATGGATCGTTGTGCGCACCAGCTCTGTCAGCCACCACCACAGCACCACCTTCGGAGTTAGACCATGCGTGTATAAAAGGCAAGAAAGATAACACGCCAACGGACTTAAAGTAATAAAATATAAAACCTCAAGGGATGTACCTTTAAGCCGCTTTGCGTCCTGTTTTCAGTGTGGCGTGCCCATGTTTGAAGTAAGACAATTGTAAGAGATGGGTAAGTTTGACGGCGAAAAAAGAGGGAAGGCGCACCGGCCCAACTAAACCGTCATCAGGGTAGGCTTGTGAAGCCACAGGCGCGAGGTTTTTCCTCCTGTGATGCTGTTTGCGCGCCATTGCGATTTTTCGTAATGTCAGGAGTGTTGTGGCCACGGCTTCGGAGCCAGAATGGTGGATCCCTCCTGTGATGCTGTTTGCGCGCCATTGCAATTGTTAGTAATGTCGGGCCCCGAAACTGGAGTTGGCCTCCGGAGAGCAGCCAATAAGTTCCTACGGCCACTGGAGTTATCTCAATGGGGGTCGAAATTTCGTCATGAATTCCACTATCATTGAGTAAATAGCTGGGTCGCTGCCCAAACTTAAGGTGGTGTTTCGCGATGACTGTGCACAACACAGAACGAAGTTTCGGTTTCGGAAAAATTTGGATGAGAAACCAACTTAACTTACCAAGAAGCACAGAATGTGCGGTGGAATGGGATATTGAACATACAGGGCTTGCAGCTCAAGTAACACAGTAAGGCCATACAGTAATCAGAAACACTCAGGAGCTTCTCAATGCATTACCAAAGCACAATCCATTTCACTCATCCTTGTTACACTTCCTGATCCTCTTGACTTGGTGGCTCTGGATATACATCAACAGCTAGCATGTGGAGGGTGTGCAAGTGGGGAATTCACTTGACGCAGACAATATGTTGCCCGTGTAGGCAACTCAGGGACGGAGTCTCTCTTTCAGAGGGAGCCAGGTGACGGTGAACGAGGCGTGTATCTGGTCCACAGCTCATAACACAACAATACAAAAGACAAGGAGGGAAAGTGGCGGCCTCTGCTCACCAGAAGGGACACCAACCGTGATAGCACTGACAAAGGTTCTCCGTGGAGGTGGCCTGGTCGATGAGTTTGGAAACCTGTAACCAGCAGTGGATCAGTATGTGTCGCCTCCATCAAGTTCAGGACGAGTTAGAGGTTTCCTGAAGGTACCTGATCTCGCACGTCGAGGGGCTGTGGCGTCTTGAAGTCCTTACCCCGGAGCTTGGCAGAGATACGTTCGATCACATCCAGGGCCTTTTCATTCAGCTGACCATCGTCCTGCACTCTGTCTGCCGGTTCGCCGCTCACTGCTCGCGCGCAGGAACGTCAACATGATGGATCAGTGGGTGCATTCAAGTCCCAGAGGATGATCCGAGCAGAGGTCGTACAAGAGTTGCGTCTCTCACGAATTGTACTGCTGAACACTGAACCCACTTCACATTCAGTGCTTGTCAGACGAGACTCTGCGCCTTCATGATGATGACAATGGTGACTGTGAGTACCAGCAAGCCCTTCGTAACTTACTTCCGAGGGATGAGGTACCATGATAGTGTGTCGTAAATTCGGAGTTGTTCCCAGTGGTGCCGTTGTTCATCAGCCCAGCAGCGTTCTGTGCCTGCGCATCAGAGGGAGGCTTCTGCTGCAGCAAGCGCCAGTTGATGAGCGGATCATAGACAAAAGCTTCGAGCACGGCCATCACGCTGTCCTTGTTATCTCTGCACAGGGTACAGGCATCTTTAGCATTCAGCACTGGTTCCCCTATGCAAAGTGAGCAAACTGAGGTGATACCTTAACACTCTCATTACGTTTTCAGCGGTGAAGCGGAAGTTGCCTTCGATTCCGGTCACTTCCATGGCTCTGATGAGCATTCGTGTGAGTCGGAAGGGGATCTTCTCCGGGTGCTTGTCGCGCATCATAGCGACTTCGAAGCAGTCACCAAAATCGATGTGAGTGATCTTGCCGGTGATACGATCAAGCATAATGTTCGACGGGTGACGATCGCCCAATCCCAGAATGTAGCCCACCATCGACATCACCGCCAAAGATCGAGTGTAATTGGTCCGTCGGTCCAGCCATACCTTCAGAGCATGGATGACGATCAGTGATGCCTGTTTGCAGGTTTATGTCCTCGACCGGCAGCGTACCTCAGAGCTGGGACTCTTGAGCCAGAGCACCTTGTCCAGATCATCGCCCGAGGTCTCAGCAATGCCTGCCTCGAAGAGTTCCGCCTTCTGTATGGTGCTGAGCTTCTCGAAGTTGGTCAACAGCTCTGGGAACGTGAGACGCTCGCCCGAGGGCTTCGTGTGCTCGCAGGTAAGCATGAGCATTTGCCTGTGTCATCAAAGGATGAGTTGCTGCGCATCCTTGCTCGACCATAAGCATGATGCACCTGTGCTCAATGTTGATGACAATATCTCGAGCAGCGCGATGGCTGGCGATGAGAGCATGCATCGTGTCGTGGTGGGGGACCTGAGCATAACAGTAAGGCAGGGTACATTGACCACGCGTGTGGATCATGTGAGTCCCGACGTACCCAACCGATCAATCCCGAATGAGGAGAGAGAGGAATGATGGCGTAGCGTCGGATGGACATTTGTCTGTTGGCGGTTTCTCGATCTGTGGCCAGCAGCGTATTGACAAGCTCAAACAGCTGCATCACACGTTCGTCTTGTCGCAAGTCCTCGTGGCCTGATAGAAACAAAAGAACATGGAGGCACTGCGTTGTATTGAATAAACAAAGTGAGGTACCTTTGAGGAGGAAAGGATATTCCTTGCCATCAGAACCCATGATGGTGAGCTTACGCGGCCGTTGCTTGGAGGAGATGACGCTGAGTGTAGGTAAGAACTGATTGATCTTAACTATGTCCTCGTCATGAGCCCTGCCATCGTACGTTCCTGTTGTGGGCAATCAGCCAACTTAGTTGGCCAGGTTCATGGGATTCGCCATTTCTCAAAGGCTGGTACCCGGCACGGCTAGTTCGAGATCGCGGACCGCCAAGAGCTTAGGCGACACGTGCTGCAGCTCCACCTTGGTGATGTGTGGTAGCTTCTGCGAGATGGTTCGGAAGACCTAGAATCCACAGAGGGAAGAGATGAGTGATCGAACATGGAAGAGAACGGCGGCAGAAGAAGGGAAGTGGTGGTACGTGGAAGTAGAATTCCCACGCTTGATGAAGATCTGCGAGGTCCTTGGTTCGCTGGAACCGGTGCAGCCATTCAAGAGCCTCCGCTAGGTCTCGTCCGTACATGTGCATAAAAACAGCCTCACGCGGTGTCTCTGCTCCCTGTTGATGATCACATGATTGTTATCAACATCTTGAAGTTGGACGAATGGGCATTCCATGTACCTGCGATATCATCTGATGTAGGGAGACTAGATTGATCATCATGGCATCCACATCCTTTTCATTGCTGTAAAGCCGCCAGGCTTCCTCTAGACCTTCATTCCATATCTCCTGCCAGGGGATCGCCACCCGAATGAGTTCGTGCGCCACAAGCAGCGCCGCCTCCACCTGAAGGACATGTCTCGGGTGAGTTCACTGTTGATCAACAGCCATAAAAATGTAAGTGTACACTCGTACCAGGCTCTCACTGTGCTCGCGCATCTTGTCGAGAATAGACTTGGCTGCCGTTACTCTGGCGGGCGTGTCAGACTTGGAGGCTACGGAGAGCGGATAGACAAGCGCCTGCCGCGAAAATGAGTCAGCCAAGGACACACTGGCCAGCGTAAAGGGGAATGATAGGCGTACTTGAGGGTGCTCCTTGCCGACAGAGGTGAGCAGATCGTGAGTCATGCGGGCTACTGAGGCGAAAGGCGAATGAATCCGGGCGATCAACTGAAAGTGGACGGGAGGTTCGTAAGGAAACAGAGGAGGTTCATCTCACGGGACGGAATCAAGCACCTGCGGGATGACCTGAAGCCAGGTATCAATCGACACCGTGGTGAATCCTTCAATCAGCTCCTTCTTCACGGCATCTTCTTCTCCATACTTGAACCACAAGGTCAACAGTCGAAGTGTGTCCTATAATGCAGAGCAGTCATTAGATCACAGTGGTGGAAATGTCATCAATCACAGTCCGAGTTCCTCCTGTGTCGGATGGAGATGTGAACCTGAAGGCTGTTGCCCTGCGGTGCCAGTGCGATGGAGCGGAAGAAGCTCTTGACGGCTGCAACCAAGGGTGTGAGAGGCTTGGCGATGTCGAGAAGATTGGCTGTGGGTTGTTCTGGAATCACACATATTCCCATATACATTGAGACATCATCAGAACCGAAGGCCTCAGAGGTAAGTCGTGCAGCGGCGGAAACAACGTACTGGTGAACCTTCTCATAGACTCCTCATTGTTTTCAGTCTTTGATCTCGTTCGCTTCTTCTCTTGCTTCTCCCAGTGAGACACGACCTGTCACACACACCAAGTAAGCATTCATGATGCAAGCAGGAGCAAACGGGTGTGAGGAAATGCCCACCTCAAAGTTGAAGAGGGCCCACGAGTGGCACGCCTTGTACCACTGACCGTCATACTGCGTGGCCTCCCAGTACGCACGAGTGACAGTCTGTAGAAGTGAAATGAGAATCCGCTGACCAGGAGAAGAGTGTCGGGAATGGAATGTACCTCATCCATGCTATCGTGCAGCTCTCGTTCCCAGTTGGCCAAGGTCAGATAGCACCTCGACAAAAGTTTCTTGGTAGCAGTGGCCTTCTTGTTGATCATGCGGCACAGGTTTCGCAGCTGTTCAAGGAGCTGCTCCTTCTCCGTAACATCGCCCACTATCAAGTGAAGAGAGCAGCACGATGTTCATCAGTGTTCGTGCGGAAACCGATGAAGAGGGCAGTGGTGAGCTAGTACTTACCCTTGGTCGTGTGCCAGCAGTGCTTCAGCCAAGCGAACTGAATCATAGCCTTGTTCTCGGGAAGGGGGACTGAAGTGCAAGTTAGGTAACATCAGTGACCAAACAAGGCTTCAAGCCGAAGTGGTGGAGACGCGTACGAGCCGTGTCGCGGCTCAACTCGGTCGCCCCAAGCGAAATGAGCGTGTTGCGGGCCAGCTGCGGTCGACCGGACTTACGGCAAAGCGAGGCGTACTTGAGCCAGTTGTGCACATCCTCCTCCGGCTTGATGAGCATTGACCGGAGCAGCAGTGACTCTTGCCACACCTAGCATTGCTTTGGGATCAGTACGGAGGCCTGACGACGTGAGAAGAAGAGAGTCTCGACATACCTCGATGTTCTTCTGCATACCACGAAGCCTCTTCGACCAGATTTGGCGCAAAGGTAGTTCATAGTTGATGCCTTCGGCCTGCGTCCTCTTGTAGTCGATGAGCTCCTCCATCTCGGATAGAAGCTGCGCACGAACAACCGCCTTGTACGCACGAGAATAGCTCTCACCCACAAGTGCACGCAACTCGGTATCAAGCAGCTCACGCGTTCGGTTAACGCAGTTCTGCATCTTCGCCGTCAGTAGCCCATCATAGTAGAAGTGAGGAATCCCCTCATCAGAAAGGTTAGATCAGGTACCTGGCTGGCATCAAAGTTGTTCTTGTGAATCTCAAGCACGGCGCGATAGAAGTTGCCGTTGACCGTCTCCACCGGCAGGAAGTCGACGTACGCTTGCATGTCCTCCCACATCGCCATGTTCCAGGCGGCGCTCGCCGCAAGGGGTGCCATCTTCCTCTTGGAGGAGGGATCTGATGAAGTCAATAATGAAATCAGAGTTAGCATCCCGCGTAGCAGTGTGCGCAGGGCCGAACGCCAGTTACGCACCGACATTGGGCATCTTCCACATCTTGGCAGCCAGTTGTGCGAGGCTCTCCCACTCGGCCATCGCGAACAGGCACCGCATACGGCCCATCATGTAGTCTGTGTTTGTTGGCTCCTCCACCTGCATCGGAGATAAATGAAATGAGCAATAAATCGACACCTAACTTTACTCAGTCTTATTGTACCTGCTTGGCTTCGTAGATCTGCAGGGCAGTCTCCCATCGCTGAAGCTTCTCGTACCAGGATTCCTTGAGTTCTATATGATACACGTTCTGCGCGTAGTGAAGAATGCCCGCAGCGGCCTCGGGTAGATCCAACTGGTGATTGATGCTGATCAACGCTTCACAGGTGCTACCTGCTCATCATCGATTGAAAACGGGCACGCAGTGTGAGTGTCTCGTAGTGGACTGGGAGATCGACAAACAGGGGCATTGAACAAACCTGGCTCCTTCTGGAACTCGATTTCCTTGTAATGGAGAGCCTTGGCCCAAGCAGCACACTTCTCAGCAGTGGCTGTTCAGAATCGGAGTTAAGAGCCGACCGACAAAGGAAGAAGAAGATGATCGTACCACCGAGGATATGCGTCTCAATGGTAAGCTGGCGGCCGTGTCGCTCCATGAACTCGCACAGGTTGAGGAGTATCTGCAGGATCTCAGGTGGGATACCGGGTGATGTTAGTGCCCTGGTGAGGCTGTTTCCCACGTCGTCCCTTAATTGCACATCCAACTGCAGCAAACACGAGTGTCAGATGCGAGGAGGATGACTAAGCACAAGTCAGAGGGCAAGCACCTCATTCCAGCAGCAGACAAAGGCGACATTGCACAGATCCTTCGCCAGTGGCTCGAACTCCAGAGCCGCGGTGTGACAGGACCGTAGGGCCGGCGAGGGGCTTTCCTTGAGCAAACACAGACACAACCGTCGGAGCCAGTCCACCCAATCGTCCTTGGTCGTTCGGTTGGCTGTATCACATGCCTGCTCCCGAGTCACTATTGTCATTCTCAAGGTCAATTCCTCCCCGACCAGCACACACGTACCGCACGGAGAGCTGAATCATTCGAGACCACCCACTTGTGCTTGAAAGGTGGCTTCTCCAAGCGTGCCAGCACCTCAGCATCATCGTCGTGTGGCGTAACCACTGTACGAGGGGATATTGCTGCATTCATCACGACATCCACGGTAAGTTCATGTGTTCCTTGCGATGAGACATTCATCATAAGGAAGTGTGTGTGGAATGTACTCGAACTAATCGGAGATACGGGACTGGTCTCGCCACTGTTGAGAGCGCTCTGCAAATGGCGACTTGATGGGCGACGTGACAATCGCCACGGAGCAAGGGGAGTCTTGGGTGAATCTACAGCTGCTGATACAATGGAACCAAGAGTATGAATGGGATTGTTGATGATGACGTATCATTACTGAGAGTGTACCTGATTGCTGTTGTTGTTGTTGTTGTTCGTCGTCAGTTAACGCTTGGTTCTTGAGCAGACGGGCAACCAAGCTCTCGTAGGGTGCATGCTGAATACGGTGCTTGGTGACCAGCTTGCGGATCTGACCATCACAAGAGGACTCTCATCAGGATTGATCAACGAATGAAGGTTACGAATGAAGGATAGGGGCACCATGGGTATAAAGATAGCAAAGTCCGACTGGAGCTGTGGGATGAGAGCGCACAGGGTATCCATGGCCTCCTTCCGTAGATGGTGGGACATGGGGCCCTCACGGTCTATCAACTTGGCCAGCGGATGAATGATGTGCGACGCGTACTCTGAGAAGTTGATCTTACTACACAGACGGCCCAGCGTTTGCACTCCTGTCGCCTGCATTCGAAGAAGAATGCAAAGATGAGAATCAAGCTGTACGAGGTCACACACACACAAAAGTTAAGATTGTCCAGGTACGTACCTGAATGTAGACGGCCACATCTAACTGCTCATCAGCAAAGAGCCGAGTTATGGCTGGTACGAGCAGATGGAGATGGTCCGTAAGGCAGGAGCCGAACGCTTCCAATACACGCAGCGTATCAGTGACTCGATGATCTATCATCGCAGTCTGTGATGCGGCCCAACTCGCGCGACGTACTGAAAATTGAAGAAGAGTATTCATCAGACAAGAAATGATGGTAAGGCACGTGTGTGATGAGCGCTAAGATCGTACTAGCATTGGTTTCGCCCGAGGATTCACGAGCACCAGCGTTGGGGCCCATAGAGCTACGAGGGTTCTCCGGCCCCGAAGAGCCGGTACCGCGGGCATCGTTGAGCAACACGCTCAAGAGCAGAGGAATCATATCGGGCAGATACACGCGGAACTCGTCTCCTGTAAGGGCACCACATTGAGATCATATCGATCACGGCCTAGGCAGAGAAGAGATGCGAGGTACCTAATATCTTGGCTAGGGTCTCCACGATGGAGATGGACTGGCGGAACAGAGAGGTGTTCCAGTTGTCCCTCACCAGTGCAAAGATGTCGGCAATGTAGTACCGAATGCTCGATCGAGCAATTCTTATGAGCAAGCTGAGCTGCTGGAAGAGTTGTTCCTGCATACGACACAAGAAGAGAATGATGTGTAAGGACACATGCAATCCTGCTACACCGAAAGGTAGCGGGTATAGATACATGGTTCTTGCCTGGTGGTGCCTCGCCTGTGCGGAGAGCAGCTGACATGCCGATTGCCCGACCTCGCGCGGATGATGTGCGGGTTTGCATGAGCTGCAGGAAGGGCGGAATGATGTCTGGCATGTATGGTAGAATGCGCTTGCCTTCGGCATCGAACAACTGCTTCACCAGAGTCGTGGCTACCGTATCGTGATACGAACTGAGGGCGTTATCCCTTGGCGCGAAAGAAGTGTAAAGTGAGAAAGAAGTGCTGAGCGTTGTGATGAAGAGTACGCACTTGAGTATGGCAAGGAGCGAATTGACCACCTTGGCCAGGTAGAACTCGCCATTGAGCTCCGTGTAACCAAGATCGGCATCACTACTCTGCTGGGTCAGTGCAGGGACATTCTTGTAGAATTGATTCCTCTCTGTCTTAGCTCGGAGCTATTCATTCACAGATAGAATTGTTGAGAATCACTTGTCGAGCAGAAGGGAATGAACTCACCTTCTTCATAAGATGTTGAGCACGCGTTGTGGAGCCGATCCCTACAAAGCTGGACGAGTAGGTCTTGCTCTGATTTGTATCCGCGTCCCTCTGCGATGCATGAGGAATGAGCCGAGAGTTGGAGAACAATCATCGCCAACGAGAGGACTATGTATGGAGACGCTCAACTCACCTTGGGTGGCCCGACCAACCGGACCTTGTGCTTGTAGGGATCAAGCGCACCGAGGATACCAAAGACCTTGAGGACTTCCATCCTCATCGAGGGCATCTGCTGTGTCTTGACCTCATTCAAGATGAGATCGAGCAGATGAGGATATTGGGAATAGGGCTCGATCACATAGCCTGAATGTCCAATCATGTGCATCAGGATGATGATGAGGATCTGTGTGAGGAGGAAGTCAGGCGTACCAGTGGCACCGGTCAGCTGGCCTAGAGCGCGCATGGCGACCTCCCTGCGCGCTACAGAGCCCTGTTGCACGATGTCGAGGATAAGCGGGATGAGGTAGTGCAGATGCTGCACTATGGTCTCACCGCCCACACGAGCCAACTCACCGATGGTAGCCAGCACATAGGATCCCACCTGCATCCGGCCGATACAAAGCAGCACTCGATCAGTGCCACGATACTCAAAGTCATCGGCAGAGATAGGTACATTGGGATTGCTATTCAGTAGCTTAAGAAGAAGCGTATTCAAAATAGGTCCGACGTAGGGTTTGATCAGAGAATGAGATGATCGGATCAGACTTCCCAGCAGCCGCACGCTCTCCTCCTTCGCACGGCTATTGGAACTCAGCTCTGTGTGACACGATCAACATCGTACAACACAAAGACAGATTCAATGTCAGGTAAGAGAGAAACAGGCCAAGTTTAGGATATCCAGAGGCGAGGTGGAAAGAGTCAGTACCAAGGCCGGTGACGAGCTGAATGAGGGTTTTGCGAAGCGCTGGCATGACATTGCCAGGGTCTCGGACGGTGAGGCGACCGATGATTGATATCGCGAGCTCCCGAATCTGTTTGATCGATATCCAACAGGTTTGATGAGCGAACAAGTGGTGCAGCGATAAGGAGCAGTAGGAGGAGACCTTGAATATCTGATCATTGAGTGCGACGAATAGGAGTCGCAGGTTTTCAGGTTCCGCCAGGTTCCTGTCGAATCCAGACTCCAAGCAAGAGAGTACAGTCTCCCTGATCTTCGGATCTAAAATGGGTATTGATAAGAAAGGTGTTCGATTCCTCATCATGATACTTATACTCAATGTTCGAGTGCCTGGATGTGTACCTGCATCAGAGATGCCGACGATCAAGAGCTTCTCCACGACCTCATTCACCAGAAGGGCCATCTTTCGATCCGTCTGGTCAGTACGCATGATGATTGATGTACACGTACGAGCAGCCGCTTGCCGAATCTCTCTGTTAACCGTTAACACGATTTCATATTTGAGGAACCGCAACCGTTCTGCACTGTGAAAGAGGCATGCGTACGGATCGTCATCATCAAGGAAGCTCACGACAATCTCCCTCACGAACTCTGCGACATAAACGTTCGTCTGCTGATTAAAAGTACCTAAAGTCTCCAATGCCAGTTGAGTGGGCTTGTCCTGATGACGTCAAAGATTGTTAGATGGAAGTCTCATAGGTACGAAGATATCTTCTTACCTTATCAGAGTAGACATATCGCGTGACAAAGATCGGCCGGGCCGCGCCGGCGACCGCTATGCTCTTTCTGAGCGTGGCTACTTCGTTGTACTGGTAGTTGACGAACGCCTTGCCCGCCAGAATCCATGATATCTCATCCATCAAGGCCTGATGATAGTACATCACGCCAATCTCAGCATCGATGTCTTTCATCAATCAGACACTCAGCTGTTACCTCTTCGATTCGCTGTAGGAGGACAGGAATGTGCTTCGTCAGCAGCTGCAGACAATCAATCAGACTCCTACTCAGACCAGAGGAGAACATCTGGCCTGGGAACATGGTGAACAAGACCACAGTGAGGATGCCATTCATTCCGCGGCAGGCTCCAAGTGTGTGTAAGCGCACGTACTCAACAGGTCGGATATCTGCACGGACAAGAGCAGGTCGGCGCCCATGGACTTGGCCAACATGCCCAAGCATATCAACGCTTGACTGGAGCTCGGCTTCTTAGCATCGAGAATCTCACCGATGCTCCTCATAATCAAGGAGAGGTAGGGCTTCATCGGCTCCTTGCCCACGGCCTGTGAGCGGTTGCGGATCAACATCGGCATTCCTATTCAACTTGACTAACATCGTTGTGATGTCGGGAGGGATACGTACCACCGCCATCTGACCAAGAGCAATGAAGGCTTCCGCTTTGCCACTGTCACCTTTCTTGTTGACCACACTAAGCAGCCACGTTACGGTATCCTTCAAGTTATGTTCACAGAACTGCGGGGGCGAGAAGGTCGCCAAGATGGGCAACAGACTGATCACGGTGTGGGAAACCATCTTGTCCTTGTTGTCCTGCGTGAACACACATATACGTGGAAAATAAGATTGTTGACAAGACTCACTAGGTGCTAGTTCTGTGTATGGAGGTGGAGCGTACTCTGAACGACATCACCTTCTCGCAGAGAGTGAGGTAGCGTGGTTCCATGTAGTCCGACGCCACCATCATCAATTCAGCTGCACACCAAATGAAGATCAGCATCTCCTGCGCTCAAGAGCTCATGCGTAGCTCAAGTACCCATCGTGAGAAGAGAGCCATGTATGACTGCTGGTGTAGCTGCTTTGGCCCCTTGTCCCTGCAAAGGCCACCAACGTGGGGTAAGTGAGAACTCAGCAGAGCAGGAAAGGAAGTGAAGCAATACCGCTAAGGCATCGGAGGCATCCTGCAGCACGCTGTGGTACCATTGATGTCGCATGCGATGTTCTCTCTGGGTGATCAGATAGAGCGCACAGCGAAGAGCCTCCAGCGTGCACTCGCGAACGGCCAAATCTTGGTCCTTGATTCCCTCACCCACACAATCGAAGAAGCCGGCTATCTGCACATAGAAGAGCGTGGGTGCATTGCGGGCCAGCTCCTTCAACACCAACACCGCTGCGTATCTGCCATCATGAAGACATTGTCGAATGTCAGCTCTCCTTCTTGTATCTTTGAATGAATAAATAATGATAACAAGAGAAATGGAATGTTGCCCGTCTCCCGGTCTCTCGCGGAGTACGTGAAGTCTCCAAGAGAATACAAGAGGAGAGGTGGGCAAATCACAATTGATCTAGCATCCGGATTTAATGAAATGGCCACAGGATGAAGGCCACCCACGAAGTAAGATGCCATCACGAAGAAAGATCACGCTGGATGGATATGTCAACAGTGAGTGAGGGTACGGAAGGACATACCGCCGCGACTCGGTCTTCATGTTCTGCAGCGCCCTGCGCACTTCCCCTTCGATAAAGCTGGCAGTAGGGCTGCCGCCTGCTTGTGCCATGCGACCTGTGCGTGATCGGCATGAGAATCACTGTGTGGTTCGATGGAATCTTCCAAATGGAGTGTACCGAGCTGCTGTGAAGCGAGGACGACGACTTGTGGATCGTTGGCCTGAAGGGCCAGACGGAGGATGGTACTCCAACCCGACAGTCTAACCTTATCGTCTATCTCGAGCTCGCTCAATTCATCTGCACACAGGTTATCTTATCAGACGAAGCCCCAGCTGTGATCCTGCTCTTGGGCCGTACTCATGGCAAGGATGCCGCCTATCTTCTCGGCAGAGGTCGGGGTCTTCATGAGCTTGACCAAGTGATCGTTGATAAGGTTAGATACAAAGTTGTTGAAGTCCTGAGAAGACATCTCGTTCGTTTGTGCGGCAACCTGTGTTGGATCAAACATGAAGATGAAGGTGAGAAGAGAAGGTTAGCCAGCAGCACACAGGCACTTCTCAGGCTCGGCGAGCATCACGTACGTATTGCCGGAGCCTCTTGGCACTCTCCTCACGAACAGAGGCCACACCTCTGCATACAAGAAAAAGAGGATCAGTACAGAGCGTCAACAGATCCCTCTGCTTCTTCCGCGAGGTCCGCGCTCATCTTGCTGACAAGTCTCACCAAGAGAGTGAGAACACCACAGCCCTACGCACCTGTGCTTGAGGCCCTGCATTATAGACTCGAGTGTCGTCATCGTGGAGACGATCAATCTTTCCTTCAATCATAATCCACTGCTGATATCTTCCGTTGATCAGAGGATTGCCGGTCCGGCACTTCTCTTCCTCTTCTCCGGGTGCTCGCGCCAACCTCGACGTCAGGCGACAGACCTCCGTACTCCTTCCTTCCCTTCCTCCTCACTGTACTTGGAGTGCGTTCCGGCCCTTTTTCTTCTTTGAGCCCTCCTCGTCCTCCCCACCACCTGTTGAGGCCCCTGTGTTCCTTCCCCTTTTGAAGAAGAAGAAATTCAAAAAAGAAAAGTGTGTGAGAAAGACACCAGGAAATATCCTCCTTCCCTTTTAAAGAGAGTATATTAATGTTAATATTTTCCTATTTTTAATCTTTCTGGGCAGAGGAGGATTACCACATTTATGTCATTTTACTGGGTCTGTACTACAAAACATTTGTGGGGGCGGCAGAGGCTGGTAGCACCTTACTTACATCTATGTAGAAACTTATAAATGTTGTAGTAAACTGCCACCTGCTGGTATTTTTTGGTATTTACTAGCTCCGAAATCAATTTGATTTTCGTTAACCCTCCTTCGCGTTTTTGTATGAAATGTGGTCGAAAACATCGAAAATTTCAGACTCAAACTCAAGTTTTCGAAATTTAATATTTGATTTCCAAAACGGTACACTCTTATGCGGAGTTGTGCATTGCGGACGGTGTTTACACTCTTTAAGTCGGAGATAACGGAGGTTACACTTCGGGCCGCAGTCGAGTGGCAGAGCCGTATGTAATTGTTGATCAATCACCCGCCTCTGTTGGTGGATTCGTTCTGCCAGTCGGGAATGGCGGACGAATCAGGTTGCCACGACGACTTCTTCGCTGTCACTTTCCTCTGTGAGCGGCAATAAACAGCAGCAGGGCAGTGGCTCCCTCTTCTTCTTCTTCTTCATACAAACCTCTCCACAAGTGCACTCCAATGAAGTGGTTCGCCTTCCTGTGTATCATCCTCGCCCTTCTTCTGGTAGCTGTTGAGGCACGTACTGCGCAAACAACACCACACCTTTTTGGGAACCATCCCTAACCTCAACCACATATGTGTGCCACTTCCCTATCACGATCAGGCCCAGAACCTCCCCAATTGGGCGTACTGCACCGACTCGAACCAGTGCGCGGATGGCTGTTGTTCAAGGTACCCAAGACTGAGTGCGTCGCACAATAACCAGGAACTCAACGAGGATGCAGGCAGTACTCCAACGATGGTCGACTCAAGTGCACTCCTGGCGGGAGCCCTGACCAATGCGTTCACAATGGTACATCCAGGAACAGCGCAGCGGAACATTTGTCCGCGTGAATCCAAATAGGAGCTAAACTCATAGGACATGGATGCAGGAGGAGTCAAGGGTATGTCTTGGGCAGGCGCCAACCTCTACTACGCCGCCGGCCTGGACCAGAACCAGCAGGACTACCTCTTCGCCAACCTACGCACTGCCGGAGTCAAAGTGCTGCGCGTGTGGCTTGATGGGCAGACTCAGGGCTCGACCAAGGGCACCTATCCCTTCCGCGACTATCCCAGCCTTGAGCCCTACACTGTGGGCATATACGATGACACCGTGTTGAACCTGCTCGACAACGTGATGATCACGGCGCACAAGTATGACATCAAGTTGATGATCAGCATGTACAGCTTCAACTCCCTCAGCGCCGGCGACGTCTATGGCAGACGCTGGGGCACGGGCTACTTCTACGAAGCCGCCGACGCCATGGCGGCATT
Source organism: Acanthamoeba royreba (assembly GCA_000826365.1). Taxonomy (NCBI): domain Eukaryota; phylum Discosea; order Longamoebia; family Acanthamoebidae; genus Acanthamoeba; species Acanthamoeba royreba. Next base: position 87,393 of record CDEZ01020465.1, read on the forward strand.
CGACAATCGCCTACGCCATGTGCTCAACCACAGGCACAGCACGCTGGGCCTGCCGTGGAAGTACCTCTCGCAGTACATCTTCGCCTTCGAAGCCCAGAATGAGGCGATGATCGGCAAAGGCGCGGACTACATTGCGTCCCATCAGTACTGGCAGTGTGATCGCGCAGCCACGATTAAGTCCGAGCTCGGAGCTCAATCGAGTATCTTCGTGACCACTGGCGGCGAGAGCTGGCTGGACGAGAGCATGCAGCCGGACTGGTTCTCCTGCCCCTCGCTCGACATTCTCGCCATCCACGCCTACGGTCCTGGCGATCTGGTCACTTCGCGCCTGGCGCCCTATGTATCCAAGGCCGTCGCCAGCGGCAAGCGACTCATCCTGCAGGAGTGGGGCGCGTGCTACTTCTCCACCCCCAACAACGACTGCCCCACAGGTTCCCCGCTGAGCGAATACGCCCGCGATCAGAACATTCGCAACTGGGCCAACGCCATCACGGCTGCCGGATTGCCGTGGATGTACTGGGAGATCCTGCCCAATGCTGATCCACACTATGGCTACGACTACGAGATCGGCATCAATGGTCCCAACTGGCGGACCTTCGTGCAGGTGGCCAACGCCACCCGCTTCTACCACGCTGCTTGGGATTGGTCACCTTATCTGCTCTACTGAGCACCTGAGGCCATGGCGATCATAGTTTATATCTCCTATTTGTTGTAGTTTAAGCTGATGTAAAGATGGTCAGCTAGCAATGCACGTCATCCATTCATTGTATACCTTCTTGATCAGGAGGATGCTCCATACACCAAGGCTTCCATTACATTCCATATACATTGTCCTGAAGCCACTTCACCACCTTGATGTGTCCTGCCTGCCCGGCTAACGTCAGGGCATGCTCGCCTCTGGGACACTTGTTGTCGTTCAACCACTGCAGCACATCAAGATGGCCACCCTCGGCCGCTGCAGAGAATGCTGTCGCCTCCCAAGGACAGCCGTTGTTATGCAACCACCGCAACACGGCCAGATGGCCACCGCCAGCAGCCTCGGCACATGTGGATTCTCCCCAAGGACAGCCATTCGCGCGCAGCCATCGCAACATTCGCAGATGGCCAATCCCGGCGGCGGCCGCGAACGTCGACTCGTCCCAAGGACAGCCGTTGGCGTGCGCCCACTTGAGCATGTTGAAGAGACCTGCGCGCGCCAACCTGGTGGCGTAGTCCGACACGCGCGCTCGGATGCGCAGAGAGTTGCGCCTTGGAATCAGTGAAGTGTCTCGCTGGCTGTCCACCAGGAGGAAGAGGGAATTGCACTGTCGGCACACGAGACGGAAAGCCGGCCAGCTGAGTCCGCGGTCGCCTTCCACCACATACCTTGCGATCATCAGCGCCACCTCGTTCGGCAGGAGTGACCACAGTTCACCCTGATGAGATGGAGCTTCTTCTTCTTTTTCTTCTTCTTCTTCGTTCACAGCGACTTCATCTTTTTTCTCCTCCTTTTGTTGCGTCTCTTCCCTCCTGAGCCATGCTGCGAGCCACCTGTTTGCCTGAAGTAGAAGCTCCATTTTGATGATAATCATAAACTTCCGCTTCTCTGTATTACTTTGATTGTTTTTAATTCATTTCGGATTTCGCAAACTCTTTCATTGATGCGAAAATGTTATCTTGTTGTTGAGAAGGCCAACTTGATAGTGGTGAGGGAAATCAGCTAGAAACCGAATCGGCTTTGAAGAAGGGCAGAGGCCGCCAGTTCGACGTTACCGCCACAGAGTCGAAGCGCATTGATAGCCTCCTCTCGGGAAGCGCCCAAGGCAATGAGGTTCTGAATGGCAGCCTCCGGGTAAGGTGAACCTCCTGTGGCAGCCGGGACTGATGGCAAAAGGTTGGGGAGAGTAGTTGGGACTGGTGTTGGAACGGACGTGGTAGGTCGGGGAACTGCGAATATGAAAGGGATGGTCAGCACAGAGTGCCAGAGCGCCTAGAACAACCATGGCTTGACTTACCTGCGGCTGGAGCAGGAATCAAGCTTGGTAAAGGTCCAGCAGTCGGTGCGGGCACCAAGGTGGGAACTGGACTGGCAGGAGGTTCCGCATGCTCAGAATCAAAGAGTTCCGACCTTGGAAACGATAAGTCATTAGACTTGGTTTCAAAAAAGCCTTATCTTTGTCATTATTCCAAGCTTGCCAGGAACACGTACTTAGGGATGTCCTTTTCACTCAAGAAAGGCACGACTTCATCACCTATTCGGAGAACAGTGTCCTTGAGATCAATAATGCACTGTGGAAAGCTACCATTAGACCAGGGTCTGTGATGTGGCAATTTACGGGTGTTACCTGATGCTTACGTAGCATGTCAAGGCCGAGGAGCAAGTCAACTCCACCATTGTTTTCAAGTACAGTGAATGAAGAGCTGAAAAAGGAGTTCCCAATCTAACAACAAGCACAAGGGCAAATGAGCTTCATTGCGTTCCCATTATAAGCACATACATAGCTGATAACATACCTTAAGTGGAGCCACGTGTATACGACCAACAATCTTGGCCGTGCCCACTCCCTTGGCGATACCTTGCCACCGTCTGTCAATCAACCGACTCAACCTGATAATGGTGAGGTTAGAGTGAAGCGGCATATTGACATGTACCGCAAGGGCACTTACCCGCACTTCTGGGCTGCTTCAAGTGATATAATTGTCATCTGCGCGCCACTGTCCACGAAGGCCTTGAGAGCGGTCTTGTTGACCTCACAGTCTATGTACAACATCACCACCCTTCCGAACGCTTCCGGGTTGTGTTCAAGGGCAGCTTCCATGTTCTCCCTAATATTATCCTTCATGATCTCCTCTTCAATGGCGCGTTGAGCCTCGATATTGAATGGATCATCATTAAGTTGTTGCTGAAGTGGACGTACAGTTATTAGTCAACCATCTGATCAGAGTTGAACTGAAGCAGAATCCCGTACAATGCGTCTAGCCTGCTCGAGTTCTGCCTGCCGGCGCCTTTGCGCCTGCTGTGCCAACATGTTACGAAGGATCGACAGATCGTCATTCAGCACTGCCTCAGCCATAGCAGGATTGTTCTACATTAAGAAAAGCCATCAGTTCTCTGCCGTCACACAAGTGGAGCTAGTGGGTTGGCATCTTACATGCAGCAATTGTGTGAGTGCATCAGGGTTAGATCGGAAGTACTGCTGCACCTGCGCAGCGTCCAGCGGACCGGTCCTGCAGTTCATCCATTAGCGTTTGACTAAACGAGCCGCTTTGTACGCGGTAAGATAAGGATACATACGGGCCACCAGCAGCACTTCCACCACCAGAAGGAGCGCGTGCCTCTCGCTTGGCCACAAAGAGCATAGATCCCGATGTCACAGCGCACTCTGCAGAGAGGGAAACCGCGACATGAGTTACAACAATGGAGAAGCAGAGAGACGAAGAAGGTCCTCTTCGCACCTGAGAGCTTCTTGTTGTCAGGCAGTTCGCGGCCTTCATACACCAGCTGCTGCTCTGGCACCAAGATGCCGGTCTGGAAAAATAGGAAGCAAAGATTAATTTACTGTATGAATAATGATGTAGAATTAATTTATTAATTTAAATTCAAAATTTAAAAGGAAATGGAGGTAACCTACCTCTACTTCGAGTAACGCCTTGAGGTTCTCGATAGGCTCGCTGGCATCAAGGGTGAATTCCATAATCTTTTCATCGGGAGTGGTGACCCAGATATTAATTTGCTGCGCCATCCCCAGTACTTGCTTGCTTCGTTTTTTCGAAATACGTGTGAAGTGAAATGATAAATGAATAGATGATTAATGATTCAAAGAGTAACTCGTGCTACACGTCTGTTTCTGGAAAATCTTGTTGGCAACGCCGAAAATGGCCTGCGTCATGCCTTGCTGGCATGGCAACATTCCTATCATATTTCATGATTTAAATTCTTAATCGAAGAGAGGAATGTGAAAAATGTCTCGTCCCGGCACGTTCACTTGAAGCCAAGGCGTGCGCGATAGCTCCAATGCCAAGGGACAGGGTCCTTGCCCATCGCATCGGTAAGCTGTTGGAGGAGTCGCGGAATGCCCAGCTCCTCATCGGATGGACCACCGGGAGCCTTGCGGACAGTGGCGGTATCGCCTTGACTCAGCGCGAGGGTAAGCAGCCTTTGAGCGTCGCCTTGCTCGATATGGTGCAGCACTACCTCACGAGTGTAGCTGAACACGCCGCTTGCCTTCATGCGCTCGAGATGTTGTTCCTTGCCCCACCTCTTCACGCCTTGATAGAGATTGCGCTCGCGACCGATGGCGTTCACATGGTTCAGCCAATCCAGGTAGAGCTGCTCAGCTTGCCAGCTCCCCACCGACGGCGGCCAGTCACAGTCGTACGCTGCACACATCAACGTAAGATGTTACATCATCGGCATCACATGAACCAACTAAAGCTGCTGTACCAACAAACACACCGCCGGGACGAAGAATGCGCACGGCCTCTTGGAACGTGGGAGTAGGGTCCATCCAATGAAGCGCTTGGGACACCGTCACGATATCTTCAACGACACTACCATGATCAGGACATTCACCCTTCATTCACATCTCTCTTGAGGATCTGATCACGACGCACCAACGGAATTGTCGGCAAGTCCCGTGGCAGTCGAGAGAGCATTGACGAAGCGCACATTCGGCGCGCCGTCCGCGTATACAGCGCGCCGCTTCTCGGCTTGCGCCAACATGTCTGTGCTGGGCTCCACTCCGATGACTTTGTCCGCGTGTCCCTGCCACACCCACGTCGACAGACCTGACCAACACAACAGGACACAAAGTGGGGAAGTGAGGAAAGGGTATCCTTCACACCAGGGCCCTGGTCCAAAAGCAGTCGACTGTACCCGTGCCGCACCCAACGTCTACGACGCAAGCCGCGCGCTCGCGTCCAACATAGCGCAGGAGCAGGTCGAGCAGGGCCGTGGGAGGCCGCGGGCGGGCGGCATCGTACACGTCGGCGTAGCCCATGAACCGGTCGACGTTGGCCTGCATATCCACTTCACTTCCGGCTGTACCTGTGCTCTCTTGTTGCGCCATTCTTTCGACTTAAGTCTTCGTTAGCGCAGCAGGAGCCCATAAATACATAAATACGGGGCATACGTGGAATTCGTAAAATTCGAGGTATTATACGGAAGCCCTATTGGTCAAACGTAATTGGCCGAGCGCAATTCTTTACATAGTTTCGGCTGTTTTTCCCACACGAAGTCTGATGGCCCATTGCCGTAGCATGGGCTGCATTGCCGTATCACAGAGTAGTTGGCGGACTGTGTGCACCGGTCGGTGGACAGTTTGCTCGTTGACATTCACTCTGGCCCAGCTGAAGCGGAGCCACATGTTTGAGGGATGAAACATTTCTGGGTATCGATTGAATATTAACCTAAATTAATTTTGGGGCATGTGTTGAGAAAGGGCCGGTATTAGGAGAAGGAGATGGAAAAGAGACACAAAGGGCAAGAAGAGCCCAAACAAGGGGTGTGGTGGGAAAAGGAGGTGGTGGAGGCTCTGCTCGATGCTGATGAAGCTCGTGTTATTCACCTTCTTCGCGCGCCAACCCTGCCGCTGAGTCAGAGGGACGACACAGCTTCACCACCACCAGTGTGCCAACAACAAGAAGGGACGGTGCCGACAGCAGGCTTGTGGCCTCTGATGGCGGCAGTGAAGACTCGGCATCAGAACACAGCGACAATGATGAAGGTGCTGAAGGTCTTGATCGAGAAGTACGGCATGCGGTCACGCTGTGACGAGCATGGGCGCAATGAGCTGCACGGTCTGGCGGAGAGCCAGAAGGAGCCTTTCGAGACCATTCCTATGGTACGAGAGTTACTTCGCTTTCGTCTGATGATGATGATGTGCATGATGAATGAATGTCGTTCAAGCTGATTGAACTTTTGGTTCCAGGAGTTGACGACAAGAACGGAAGAGATGACAACAACAAGTCGCCTCTCTGGCATCTATGCCTCATGCCGCACCTTGATGAAGGAGATCAAGCCAAACCGGAGTGACCAAGTGATGCTGTGGCGCTTGCTCATGCGCGCTGGTGCCCATCCCTTTCAGTATGATTCCTATAATGACGATGAGCTGATGCACCAGAAATGGAGACACTCATGCTCTTGTTATGTGGTGACAGGCAAGATGAAGCAGGAGTGACTGCATTCCACATTGCCTGCTCACGAGGCAACTGGCCAGCAGTCCACTTTCTGGTGGAATTGGCCAAGCAAGATTCCACCTTCATTCTCAATGCCAAGGATTGCGATGGTGAAACAGGCCTTCACTGGGCGGCCCGATGTGGTAGGAGTGATGTCGTTGCCCTCTTACTGTCTCAGGCTGGCCAGCTGTTGGATACGGAGCTGGTGGGCGCGCATGGCTCTGCAGCAGAGGTGATTCATCATTCCTCTTTCTATTTGCCCACAACTGAACCACTGACCAGCAATGACATTGTAGGTGGCATTTAAGGCGGGTCATCTAGAGGTGGCGAACATTCTCGCTGCTGCATCCTTCACCACCCAGCCTCTGCTGCAGCTTCCCTTTGATGTGATCGAGTACATTCTGTCATTCCTGGAACCGTATGATCTGTGCAATGTGGCTCAAGTGTGTACGGTACGACTTCAAGCTGTACACTATTCTGTGATAGGAGGAGACTCACTGACCTGGCACCAGACATTGAGCGAGATCAGCAGCAGCAACTCTTTGTGGCGTCACTTCTGCCCATCTGATGAATGGCCCAGCAGCGTATCAAGGAAGAAGGAGTACATGAAGTGGTTGCGATCCATTCTCCGCAGGCATATGCACAGTCAAAGTTGTACATTCTCCTCCAACCGCTTGTGGATTCTCATCCAACCATACATGTTCTTTGATCCAGAACTGAGACTTCGGCTCGCACCAAAGCCATCCACGAACCCAGAACCTTTCAGCGTTGTCCTTATTGGCGACTCAGGTGATCCCTCCATCAGGCTTCATCACCATATGTGAGAGAACAATGATGTGCAGCATCTTGATGACGACGAAGTAGTAATTTCACGATCTTGATCGTACAGGAGTGGGCAAGACGAGCCTCTTTACTGCCTATGCACATGATCAGACGTTGCGTTACCATGAAACCACGGTGGGTGTTGACTATCAAAGCAAGAGGATAAGCATTGATGGAATCACCATCAAGTTGCAGATATGGGTTTGAAGAAACCTTCTTGTCCATGTGTTGCACTTGGTCAAATAGCTGACTGAATGCTTGATGATGCTATCCCAGGATCTGCCAAGCAATGCCAGAAGAGGGATGGCTGGTGGAATGATTCTGAAGTCGTATAATCCCTGCTTCATGTTCATCTACGCCACGGATCGGCCGGAGACTCTCGTTCAGATCAAGACCTCGTGGCATCCTTGGTCTCAATGCCAAGAACGATCAGTTCCATCCCTGTTGGGTACCTACCTCTTCTTCTTCTTCTTGTGTTGGTTTGAATGTCTGATCAGACTGGCCAATACTAGTTGGCATCACAAGAGGGCTGGAAGGGCAGTCTCTACAACCACGCAAAGTGTCCCAAGAAGAGGGCCGAGCAATGGCAGCCACGCTGGGTGCTCTCTGGTGTGAAGTTGACTGTCTCGATCCTTTGCAAGGTCCGCATGGCGTGTGGGACAAGAGTTCGATAGCGAACAACTTACATTTTCTCTCCTACGTAGTTCACGAGGCCTTTGAGCTGATGGGCAAGCATGCGCTCTCCATAGACGATCCATTCCATGTGCTGGTGTCGGATCAGGGCTGGCACATCCCCTCCACGGCCACGCGTAAGCTGCTTCGTCGCATGAAGGATGCATCATCTCATCCATCACAGAGCAAGATCACCACGACATGTCTCCTCCAGTGAGAAGAAGAAGCCCCTCTTCACCACTTGTCCATGGTGGACCACTTCAAGTATATGAGCCTGCTCTGCCAACTGGGCGCCGGCCAATGGCCAGCGTCTCTGCGTTCCTGCCGTTTTCCCTGGCCAGTCGGAGTTAAATTGTACTAAAAAGAAGCACTGAAAGTGTCGCGTACAAGTCGGTTGTCCGTCTCATCAGACCACGGCAATGGAGAGGCACTGGGGTCAGTCACAGAAGCAGAACCGGAAGAACCAAGGCAAGGCAACTTCCTTTCAGTCCAAGGTGTGCCTTATCTTTATCAACCAATGAAGATTGCTATTCACAGGGGTCGCGTCATGGGACCACACGTACCACACAGGGGACAGCAACTGAGATATCATGGCGGACGAAGAGGAGAGAATCAAGTGGAGAAGCACCCTACCACCACCATCAGCGCCACCACCGACATAAGCAAGCCTTACCGGTCGGACAAGAAAGGGTGTCACCCGCTCTCAGTAGTCAACGTGGTGATGAAGCCGAGCTTGTCACGCAGGAGTCAGGGATATCGCTGCTGCTGCCCATCGAGATGGAGTATCTCATCCTGGAACAGGTGGACAGCTTGAGCTGGCCGCCGTGCCGGTTCGTGTGCCGTACGTGGAACCACGCTCTCCGCCACATCATCCTCTCGAAGCACAGCTCCGAGTACGCCAGGAGCCAGCAGAGGTCATGTCAGGCAGCCTTAAGGGTGTCTTGCAACTTCAGTGAAAAAGTGGCGCGCTTGGGTCGTGCGGGAGTCCTCAAGTGGGCACGCGCCAACGGCTGTGCGTGGAGCGATAGGACTTGTTCGCAAGCAGCTCTCGGTGGCCATTTCGAGTTACTTCAGTGGCTCTGTGCCAACGGATGTCCGTGGAGCGCCATGACCTGTGCTGGCGCGGCGGCGTCAGGCCGACTCGATATACTCCAGTGGCTGCGCAGCCGCGGGTGTCCGTGGGACCAGAGCACTTGCGACGGTGCTGCCGAAGGAGGCCATCTCGAGATACTTGAGTGGGCGATCAACCATGGATGTTGGATCTGGGATGGGCGCACCTGTTCCAAGGCAGCTGGTGGAGGACACCTGCTCGTCCTCAAGTGGGCGCGCCATCACGGTGCGCCATGGGACGAGGAGACTTGCTCCAAAGCAGCGCGCGCGGGTCATCTCGAGATACTTCAGTGGGCGCGCGCCAAAGGTTGTCCCTGGAACGAGCGCACTTGTTCAGAAGCCGTTCAAGGTGGCCACCTTGAAGTACTTCAGTGGGCGCGAACAAACGGATGCCCGTGGGACTTGCGTACATGCTGCGCCGCGGCCGAACGCGGATATATCGAGATTCTTCAATGGGCCTATACCAATGGCGCTCCCTGGGACGAGACCACTTGTTCAGCGGCAGTCAGAGGTGGCTCACTGGCCGCACTGCAGTGTCTGCGCGCCATGGGATGTACATGGAACTCCGACACCATCTTCCAGGCAGCGCGCCACGGCCACTTGGAGATACTTAAGTGGGCCTACGCAAACGGATGTACGTGGGATCGGTACGCATGCTCTGAGGCAGCCTTTCACGGCCATCTGGAGATCCTCCAGTGGACGCGCACGAACGGCTGCCCTTGGGACGAGAGCACATGTTATGAAGCAGCGAATGGCGGCCATCTCGAGATACTCAAGTGGCTGCGCGCTAACGGGTGTCCGATCGCCCCCAGGACACTTAGCGTGGCGCTACACAAAGGCCACCTTGAAATGGTGGCATGGCTACTCACAGATTCAAACCAATCTTGAAAACCCACCGTATTTGGTTCGAAATTTCCTGGGAAAGGACAGATAAAACGGATGAAGTTTCGCCCACAGAGGAAGCTTGGTTTCAAGTCCTACGAAACAAAGAGAAAAGAGATAAATAAGAAGCACAAAGGGATGGAGGAACAGGCAGGAGGCAAACTAATGGCAGGTCTTCAAGGTCAGTGTCAGAGCAAAGATCACGACGGAGTGGTCGTGGAGGAGCTGGAATTCCACGTGCCTACTCGAGAGGAAGCAGACCTGTTCATCGAGGTGGACGAGCGGGTGTGGACAAAGTACCTCACTTCTTGTCGTGGTTTCCTCCGCAAGCAAGGTGCTGTGCTCTACCACACCACGTGAAGGCGCAACCACTGTACATGTCTGACGCTGCATGTTCAGTGTGGGTGAGCTGCCAGGGCACACGCGAAGAAGTTGGAAGTGATGAAAGCAAGCCGTTGACGATACGGGCCGTGGTATGGTGGGCGAGCATGGGTCTGTGGCACGCAATCCCGCAGTCCGATGTAGACCAGGTACCAAGACAGCATCATGCCGAGTGTTTCTTCGGAGCGAATAGGTCATCTGACGTCTGCTTGGGCTGGGCTGACCTGTAATACATGCACAGGTGCAGGCTAGGTTCGTCAAGGAGCTGGGGAAGGAATACCCGATCGTCGCCACACACGCCTACGTCTTGCGAAAAGAAGAGTACCAGCACCAAGCAGCACCTGCAAATACTATGATAACTGGAGGTGTACTGAGATAAAGAAAAGCTCAAACTGAGCATCCGCAACGTAGATGACACTTTAGGCCGCAGCCCAGTTGTTGCGGTAGATGGCGTCAGCCACTTTGATGACCTCGCCCTGCTCCTTCACGTCATGCACACGCACGATGTTCGCGCCACCGACCACGGCAGCCGTAGACGCGGCAGCAGTGCCCCACCCTCGCAGTTTGGGCTTTGTTTCTGCCTCTCCTGTACGAAGAGGTTAACTACGGTCCACAAGCCCATCAAGTAAGATGCAAAAAGCTCTTACCTCCCACAATCCGGCCGATGAATCCCTTGCGCGAGGCGCCGATCAACGTGGTATAACTCTCTCCAACCTATAGGGGCATTCTTAGTTCAGGTCTTTCAGTATCGAACTGCATAGAGGAACGCACATCATGTCGCAGTTCCTTGAGCCTTCGAAGAATCTCAAGACTTTGGTCTGCAGTCTTGGCAAATCCAATACCAGGGTCCAGAAGAATGTTCCATCTTGGAATGCCTGCTAGCTGGGCCGAGTCCGCGCGCTGCTTCAGCACCCGCCCAACTTCCTCCACTACCCGACCGCCGTAGTCCATATTTACCGGCTCAGTCATGGTCTGAGGAGTACTGTAGGATATCGTGTATGAGGTTAACGTTCTTGTTGGCAATCTGGAAAGATAGCAACGAACCCTCTCATGTGCATCAACACTATGGGAACCTGGTACTGATGAGCTACGGAAAGAATTCGCTCATCGTATATACCTCCGCTGATGTCGTTGATGATGTCGGCGCCTGCAAGGAAAAGGTAAAAATGAGCCTGTATTCATGAGCATTCTCGTGGAAGGGCTCCGTACCCACTTTCACAGCCTCCTCAGCCACCGATGAATAGAACGTATCGATTGATATAGGCACATCCTTTACGCGACATGATAATAAGTATGGCACACGGAAGAAAGACATTCGATGCACAATCATACCTTCATCCATGCGCAGTTCGCTTCACTCCTTAGTGCCTTGATCAGAGGTATGACTCGTCCAAGTTCTTCCTCAGCTGATATCATACGCGATCTGGGGTGCGTGGACTGTCCGCCGATATCGAGAATGTGAGCGCCAGCTTCGACGAGCTCTTGAGCATGCATGACTGCTTTGTCGAGCTCGAAGCAATCCCCTCCGTCGCTGAAGCTATCAGGCGTGGTATTGATAACGCCCTGTGCGGCAATTCATTAAACAAGAGAACTTGGGAATTTAAATGGGACGGCCTTACCATGACGAATGTACGTTCGCTCAATGTCCATAGTCTATTACGAATAGGGATGACTCTGTACAACTTGTGCTTAGGCAGCTCGTTGAACAACTGGCTGACTGTTTGCACGAAACGATAAGAAACAAACATAGAAGAGAGACTATGATGTCGTGAGCGTACTCGTTTTCTTTAGCACGGGATGCACGTAATCTGGAGCGATGCTGGAATGGACATAACGTTAAGACGATACATAAACAGTCGGCAACCGAGGGTCATACTCTTTCAGGGGCCCAAGAACAAAGTCACGTTCAGGAAGCCTGCATTACGCCATGCGCATGCTGTAAGTTCAACAAAACTCTTCATAACGTTGAAAAAGGCTTACCTTGAGTGCGGAATGATAAGTGACTCGTCGCTACGATGAATGTGTATGTTGTCATAGAACAGGATATCAACGTCAATACAACGAGGTCCAAAACGAATCTGTTGAAGGCATTCTTCAATAAGCAAGTCTGTTTAGATGATAGAACCAGTGGGAGAGAAGGGTACCCCGCCAGTCTTGCGGCCCAGTTGCTGCTCCACACTCTTCACCAGGTCTAGCAACTCGTCGGGAGTGAGTTTGGTACGGATCTGCACAACCAGGTGTGAGCTTTTATGTGATTCACCCCAGTATCAGGTCGGAGGAGACCTCACCTTACACGCAGCATTCAGGAACGGAGGCTGGTCCACCACGTAAGCGGGCGGAGTCTGCAGTCAACGAGAGGGAACTCGTGTCAGTACTACTCGTGCGTAATACCGCCCGGCCGAACCAATCAATTGGTGGCCGTGCTAACTCACCTGGTAAAGGGCCGATGTGCTGATGATGTCGCACGACTGCGCCAGGGCTTTGAGTGCCTTGTAGATGTTGTCTTCCCGCTGTCCCAGGTTGCTTCCCAGCGCGAGGAACGCTGTGTGCACCGTGGGACTGGCCTTGGTCTCGCTGCTCCCCGCGACCACGACGTCGTGGTGCACCTTCGGAGCTTCTTTCAGCTGCGGACTCGTCTCCAGGACCTTCTGCTGCTTCTCCTGCTGCGTCTGTTGCTGCTGTTGCTGCTGCTGCTTCTGGAGCTGCAGCACGGGCTCGTAGTGCAAGAAGTAGTCACGCGTACGATGTACCTCTACCGCCGGACACCGCGCGAGGGAGAGCGCGCAGGGCTTCTCGACGTGCACGACCACCTCTTCGGCGCCGTAGTGGAGACAGCACAGCCGCGCGATGCCAGAACACAGCGACTCGAGCGTGTAGTGGTGAGAGTCCTCCGTGTAGGCCACGACAGACTTGCACACATCGCTGTAGTTGATGGTACCGCGTACGTCATCAAAGAAGGCGGCCTGCTTGATGTCATGGTACATGACGATGTTGATGTTGATGTTCTGCCTCTTTACGCGCTCCTTCTTGTTGACCCCGAGAATGGCCTGCACCATCAGGTCCTTGATGAAGATCTTGTCCTTGATCATGTCCGGAGAAGAAGAAGATGAAGTCATCATGGTACTTGGAGAAAGAGAAGATGAAAATGAAAATGGTGATGCCATCGACGGCCGTGGAAAAGATGTGTGAACCAAATGCAATTTTTTGTGGCTGATGATGATCCCGGTACCGTGCCGAAGCCCGCGAAATCTCCTTACCGAAAGCGCGCCTTTTGAAACGGTTTTCGAAAACACTTTCAACTTTTCAAATTTTGGTGATAGGTACTGGAAAAACATTTCTTTAACATTTCTTCATGGCAAGGGAAAGAAAATGAGATTTTTCAAATTTGGAATTTTGTTTCAGGACGCGGGCTCAGCTGGCGGGTCAAGATGCCTGATGACGCGGCACGGGTTGCCTGCTGCGACAACGTTAGCCGGGATGTCCTTGGTCACCACACTGCCCGCTCCGATGGTGGTATTGTCGCCGATGGTCACGCCAGGACATAGGATGGCTCCTCCACCAAGCCACACATTGTTGCCAATCTTGATGGGTTTGGCCAGCTCGGGGCCCTGGTGCATAGAATGAGTCAGCCAACAGTGTACAGAGAGCATAGTTGCGCTCACCTTGATCCTCTCTGCAGCTTCGACTGGGTGCGTAGCAGCGTATATTTGCACCTTGGAGGCACACATCACGTTATCGCCGATCTCAACCATCGCGCAATCGAGAATGACGCAGTCAAAGTTCATGTAGAATCCCTTGCCCACCTTGATGTTCGTGCCATAGTCGCAGTAGAATGGCGGTTCGATATAGGCTCCTTCTCCGGCCTCGCCCAGCAGTTCCTTCAGCAGTGCCGACCGCTTCTCCAACTCTTCCTGTGTACGGTCGTTACACTAACTTTCTCTTTGCGCAATAGGAGTTTAAGTGTGAGTGCACGGACCTCAGTGGAGTTGTTGAACTCACGTAGAAGGCGACGAGCACGTCGACGCATGGCCACGAGCTCCGGGTCCCAAGCCTCGTACAGCTGCCCACTCAGCATACGCTCTCGCTGTGTCATTTCCTGCTCCGGTGTCTGCATTGCTATTATTTATTTATGTTTTTGTCTCTTTCGTGAGTGTGACTGGTGAGCGTGCAAAGAGAAAATGGCCAAAGCGAGGGTACCCTGAGGTTTCTCCATAGTCTCTGACGTGTCCAAACCAAAAAGACCCACTGACGGTACACTGTGAAAACTACGAAGAAAAAGATAAAAAAAGGTTGAAGAAAGCTAGTCTGATGAAAACAGTTTGAAATTTCAAAGCGCACATGTGATTGATCCAAACATGGTCTGGCTGCCTACCAGGCCAACAGCATTGACTAGTGAATGGAAACAACTGGGCATCAGTAAGTAATAGGAAAGGCAAAGGCTAGTGTGTACCGCCAACCCTGAGCCCATATCTGCTTCTTTCTCTAACTCTTTCTTGCGCCTAAAGTATATCTGTTTTGTAAGCGTAATTTACTGACTCATCTTCTACAAGATTTTCATATGCCTTTCACTTTGCATGTCAAATCATTACTCCTTGTTGTTGGAATTTGCTGGCCCGAATGCTTCCAGCCTACTGACCAACAGATCCAACTTTTCGGAAAGAGAAAGGGGTTCAGGCTCCGGCGGCAAAGAGAGCGTAGGCGATGCCGCGGGTGATGGCGGCGAAATCAGAGGGTAGACTGCCGACACAGCGAAGGATAAGTCTGGCCTCGAAGAATATCCCCACGTTGGCACTGCCACAACCCGATCTGACAACATAGGCCGCTTCAACAACTGAGCGAAAGCGCAAAGGGGTTAGTACTTACCTCGCTCATTTGTGATGGCTGGCGATGTCAAGCGGATATTGACATGGATCTGCCTAGCGATGGGGAGTCTGTGCAGTATCAGAAGATGATGAGCAAGGCAACACCGAAAGAGCGTGAGGGTAGGGAAATTACAGGCGGTAATTATTGTTGTAGTCGGTGGGTTTGATGCGCCTGATGAAAAATTTCTCTTTGGAATCGGCAGTAACACTGATGGCTAGTCGGTTCTCCCAGATCAGCGGTTCACCTGAGACTAGCGGCTCAATTGCTTCAGATAGGCGTCCTGCAAGTTCATTTCAGTACTTCTCAACATGGAAAAATGGACAAGAACGGGCACGTACGCTCTGGGACGATGAGGAAGTAAGGCTCCCGCACAAACTAAAAGACAACAAGCTGATCAGATGAAAAGGTGGTGGCAGCAGATAGGAAATGGAGAGGAGGGCACGTACACCACCCGGCTTACACAATTCAATCAGGCAGCCGCAGCATGTGAAGGTAGATTTCAATTTCGCTGGAAGCCTGTCAAAGAAACGAGGCGACACACGCTCCCGAGTGATGTACGTGGCCGTCTTGCGCATCTCATCTGTTATCTCACGTAGCGACTGAAGTTTGAGGGCAAGCCTATCCGCGCGAAGGCCGCCGACGGTTATCAGGCAGTTCTGCAAGATACGCACGCTTAGCGGCTGGCTCAGACCTGGTAGCTTCGACTTAGCTGTCTTCTCCTCATCGAGGAAAAACGAGAGCGGGATGTAGAGATGGCCGGTAAATGGGGATGACGCATCGGAAGTCTCGGTGAACCCGAGACGTTGAGGTGCGAATATGATACGGCGATCGGAAAGATAGTCATTGACCATCGTGTGCATCTCCGTTCGTGCCTTCTGGAAATGCGAAATGGTGCCGCAGAGTTCCTCCCTACCGATGGTGTCCCACAGGACAGGCAACGCCTGCCTGATCCTGTTGCGGTGGTAAGCTGTATCATCGTTGGTGGGATCACGCACTGCCTCCTGACCAAATTCTTCGCACGTTGCCATCAGCCGTGCCTAATCAGTGTGCGAAGGTGAATTGAGTTTGCTGCGATTGACGAATGACACTGAACGAGGTCGCACCTTAGGAATATCCAATAACGGTCGCACCAAGTATAAAGGCGAAGGATAGCTGTCCTTATGCGGGTTGTCAAGTGATGCAGAGGTGAGTGGGGGAAAAATGGATGGTGACAGATGGGTCGAGGACAGAGGATCTGCCGGTGATTGCATTTGCGAGGGGAAGAAAAGGGGCTGCCGCTTCTGGATGCCCGCTAGTCCATCCACACCGCTGCGATGCGCCAGTCGAATGATGAACGTTTCCACTTGGTCCTCCAGTTGATGAGCTGTGAGGATATTGTCTATCCCTTCCTTCTTGCATCGTTCATAGAGCAGAGTGTAACGATAGTGCCTTGCAGCTCCCTGGATTTTACCTCGTTGTCGCGGCTTCTCCCATGGATGGTGCAGGATCTCATGCCGTATGCCTGCATCAACGTGCACCATG
Organism: Acanthamoeba royreba; assembly: GCA_000826365.1. Lineage (NCBI taxonomy): Eukaryota > Discosea > Longamoebia > Acanthamoebidae > Acanthamoeba > Acanthamoeba royreba. The sequence goes on from CDEZ01020465.1 coordinate 103,800, forward strand.
ATCAATGAAGGTGTGCCTCTTCGACAACAGAAGATCTAGAAGAGTAGGTGGTAAGCCTCACCTGCGGCACTGAGCCAGCTGTGCACCTGCTCCGCCTCTGCACGACTCTCTGGCCGCAATCCATGATCCACACTCAGTGCCAGCACTCCCACACCTCTTGCTTTGGCCCACCTGGTATGATCCACACCACAGCAGACAAGTCAACCTTGTGGACTTCTTTTGTTTCCTGGGGCCGTACGCACCGATCCACAAGGCGGCACAGAGCCATGCTATCCGGACCTCCCGATACCGCTATCGCTGTAAAAAGAAATAAATGAGTTACCAGTTTTGAAACTATAATAAAACCATTTTAAATGTTGCGAATATAAATTATTAAATTATATATTATTTAATATTCATATTTCATAAGTTGTACTACTGGCTCTGTTGTTGAAAGAAACTTAGCTTGAAATAAATAAATAAATAATATGTTACCAATCTTGGCACCGCGAGGGAGCTCCCCGAGGTAGACGCGGTTCATCAATTCTTCGAATTCAGCTTCGCTTACGGACTGCCTGCCAGTTGCCTGTTGCGAAGCGGCAGGACCATCTTTGCTCGTGCCAGGGGATGCATCCGATGAGGAACTCATTGTGCGCTTGCCAAACCGGAAGCCCATGTTCCATCCCCGCAGCACGTTGAATCTGGAGCTGAGATTGGACAGAGGGACTATAGTCGAAGAAGCACGTTGAGGCGGCCTAATGAAGGCGGGTCGGGCAGGACCGATGGCCGCCTCGGCGCCAGTGCCGCTACGCAGCTGCCGCCAACTGCGCCCCAGGAGGCGCGGCGTGGTGGATCTCATCATCGTTCTTGCGTTGGGAAAAGATGAAACGTCTTCGCGAAATCCCAAACAACGTTTCGTTTGGCGCCATGTCACATTCTTAAAATTTTTGTGCAACCGCATGCGACTGTGGTACCATGGCCTTTGTGCGAGACGAACATGGATGTGAGGTTCAAGTGATCCATCAGGGTGCACGCCTAACATACAATGGAGATGAAGGTCATGTTTTTCTTTCGGGAAAGAAGGCCAAAGGATGGTCGCGATACTCTCGCACAGCTTTCTGCAACTCCACCACGCGTGGTAAGTGGTAGCGCACCACGTCCACCTCAGCCAGCTGTGACTCTTGTTCTCGCTCGCCGTACAGCTTCATCAGTCGCCGCCTGGCTCGCAGGAACACTCTGTTAAGTGAGTGGAGGGACCGCATTTGGTCAGTTGACAGTAGTAGCCAGACATCATAGCATGAAAAACGCACTCGTCCGGCAGATCCAGTTCGTCGGCGAACTTGAGAGCCAGGTTACAGACCGTCTTCCAGTTAGCCGGTTTGAGCGTGTCGCAAAGCAGATGCTTGCTCGTCCAGAGATCTTCGGCATTCTCCGCAGCGACGGAGAAAGTATGTTTGAGCTGCTGTAGTTGATCGTTCCCACTTGCGTTCTCTTCTTGACCTGGCTCTCCAGGCTCGCTTGGATCACCACCGACCTCCGGATATCGAAGGTGCGGCCCTCCCTGTTCTATCTCCGCGCCAGTACCACGGTGCGTCTTGTGCGGTTGCTTTTCACGCGTTTCACGCTTTCCAGGCTTGGATGATTCTCGATACTCATGCTCCTGTTTCATATGTTCTAGAAACTGCATCAAGAAGGCCTGCACGTACATTAACAACTCGTCAGTTCCGTCAGCTAAGCAATCTGTAAAGAAGTCACCTCTACCTTGGCCTTGTACACTAAGGCTTCTCGTTTCATACAAGGTAGTTGGCTCTCAATTGCCGTTCTCATTTTCTGCATTTACACATTGACCAGACAGATAAGATTGATAGCGACAACGGAGTGAAGGTGCGGTGTCGTGAACCTCCTGTCTTTCACGATGGATCTGCTCAATGAAGACACGCAAGGGTAAATCGGTGGCTGTCGGTGTCGAAGTTGATGAAGAGCCTGAAGACTGCAGCATTGGGTCGGCATAATCCTCGTCGTCTTCATACCGAGGAGTGTCCAGATTCCACTTTGCGTCTGCCTGAGGCCATGCCATCTTTTGTGAACTGTGGAAATGGATGAGAGTGAATACAACAGATAGGACCTGACCTGGTGAGAAGGTACAATTTGAGGAGATCAGAGGTATTGAAGAGCAAATCCTCTAGCTTTTTCGTCTCTTCCGGCACCACGTTGGCTGAAAAAGACTCAAGAAGCGATCTGCCACAAGTTATGAAAATGAGTCCACTGCAGAGCAAAATACATTACTTGGTACGATTACCTATAGTCAAGGAGCTCATTCAAACTGACTGGCTGCAGAGGATAATCGGTATTGTCAACGGGAGCTGCCCTCTGGCGAGTCTTCAAGGGTGGAGACCCATCAGCTGCCTTCTCATCTCCCTCCCTTTCAACACTTTCTTCTCCAGGTTCTTGTTCATCATTCCCATGATCACCTTTTTCTTCTTGCTCTCTAGGAGGTAGTTAGCAGGTTAAGCGACAGTGGATTCTGGTTGATGGGCTCAATCGACGCACCGTATCGCCTTTACTTGCTTCAGGACATCTTTGAGATCAGCTTGATGCATATGTGGAAAGCGTCGCTTCAGCTGCCAGATGCCGGGTATCTTCTTCTTCCGCGCCAGCCGGTGTGCAAGCTCGGCTTTGTCCGTTTTGGGCTTCGAACGCGGTCCTTCAATGCCTAGCCCCATCAACTTGTCAATCGTTTCCTGTAGCAAGAGTCAGTAGCTGAGAGTGGAAGCAGTCTAGGCCTGCTATGTGCCTGCTTGTTTAAGCTCGCCACTGTCGGTATGGTGCGGTACAACATGCTTTCCTTTTCTCTCAGCTTCGCTATGTACGCGATCTTCCTCTGTTCGTCTTGTCTCTTATCCTTCTGCTCTTGTAGCTCCCGCTTCTTCTCCAGGAGCGCATTCAGCTCGCGTTTCCGCTTCTTTTCCTCCTGCTCCTTTTGCGCCCGCTCCTTGACTTCCTCAGCTTTCATTTGGGCAGCATGCGCCACTTGCTGCCACATACTCAACTCTCGCGCACGTGTCTTTGATTCGCGCGGCTTACGAGGCCGTGGGTTCTCTCGGCGGCCTGAATGTGGTTGCGCCCAACGCGTTAACTGTCCCACGGTTCGTTTGTTGGGCTTGCGGCTTGCCACATCGATGCGGCCCTGAATTTGATCTGCAGTAAGCTCACCAAGCTCGATCAACGCCAAGACCAGTCTGGTGAGCAGCTCCTTCTTAGATCCCTTATGCTTTAGATTTCTGCAGTTGAGATAAGTCAGCTAAGGGATCCCATCATACTCCACATGTAGATCGCACCTCTTTTTTAGTTCATCACTGAGTTCCCGATGAGCACAACCGAATGGATAATCATCCGTTTCGGTGCTTGGCGTCCCGTCTAATGTTTTTCGGCGTTTATGAGCTGGTTCGCCTGCCTCTCCATCCTCGTCATCTTGTTCCTCCTCTCCCTCTTGCTCAAGCATCTCTTCTTGTTGCTCCCTCTCCAAACGTGCCAATTCTTGTTGATTTCGCAGAAGTTGCCACTCGCGTTGCTGTAACCATTCGCGTAACTTCGCTCGAAGAATCTCGACGTTGTGATTGCCTTTGGGCAAAAGCATGCCCAACTTGTTCATCTTCACGCGTAGCTCCCTCGCGTTCATCTTTTCGATCGCTTCTGCATAACGCCCGATGAGTTAAGGTGCCAATTGCACAATTCATGCACTGTTCCACACTGATCACGGTACACTGATCGCAAACGGATCCTGATCCACAAACGCCAAGTGTACCTTGTAGGCTCTCCTCTCCCTCTTCTTCTTCCTCTTCTTCATCATCTTCTTGTTCCTCTTCCTCCACTTCCTTATTGTTCAATGTAACGACATCCTGGACAGCCACCGCGTTCTCCTCCTCTTCCACTTGCTCATCTTCTTCCTCTGGCACTCGCTCACCTTCTTCATCTTCGTCCTGTTCTTCCTCGCTCTCTTCCGTTGCTTGCACCTCTTCCTCTTCTGCGTGAGTGCAAAAATAATAAAATCAGTAATATTTATTTTCATTTACAATATCAAATGTGAAAATAAAGAAATATATATTCGTTTGATTTAAATAAAATGTTTTATATGAGAAAAGAAAGAAGGGATTTGGAACCTCGAGTAGCGGTGCATTCTTCTTCATCTTCCTCGTCCCAGGTATGAACAGCAGTTCCCGGCCGCGATCGTCGCAGAGCCATGGCAGCTGCACACAGCTGGCGCGCTTGGCGCAGGTGTTTCCCCGGAGATCACCAACGTGGGGAGAAATTTGGGTACTACTGAATCCGACAGTAATCAAATGCTCCGTAAGATGTTTCGTCCATTCCGTAACGGAAAATATAAAGAAAAAAAGAAATACGAAAGAAAATATTTCGCGCCAAAAGGTAATTGTAGACAACTTGTAGACCCTTTCAATTCAAAATCTGATTAAGACGAGGAAGAATGAGTGCGGGACCATCACAAGAGACAGATAGTGCGCCTCGTGGGAGACGCTTGGCCAAGCGCACAGCCAGACCACGACGTCTTGTGGATGATTTTTCAGGTTCGAATATAGATAATTTAATTTAATTTAACTTCTCCATTAATGCATCTCGCCTCAGAAACTCTAATCCTATGATGCCTTGCTTGCGTCAGCAGAGCCAGAACCAGAGGAGATCCTGGCGAAGGAACTCAACCGAATCACCCTGCCCGAGCTGGTGGCAGAAACCGAGACCAGTATGCCACTTCATATTCAACGGTACAATGCGCATTGTGCTGACGTGCGTGAGCGTGTTGGTGACACAGTGCTGCTGGAGGACTTGCTGGGTCAGCTGCGGCAACTGGCAAACGAGCTGGACCACGATCGATGGATGCTACCGCAGGGACCCACCACCCTCCTCTGATGATTTCTGAAGTCTTGGATGTTACATCTTCTTGTTTTTCCACTTCAATGTACAGTGCCTTCATCGACTGGGGTGTGACATCACTGCGTTTTGCCCTCGTTATCCACGAACGACTTCGAGTACTGGGTACATGTCTAACACTCTATTACAGAAGATAGTACGGTGCGATGATCAGATTGGAGACACACACTCCATGTTGGAATGTTGATGTAGGTACACAATATCACTATTCATATTACTCGAGCTTTCTGGCTCCTGAGAACTTCTTGGCCACCTTGCTAGTGACGCTGGCAATGAGGCCAGAGACTGTAAAGAGACCGCCGAGGATAGCGCACAGTTGCAAGAGGAAATGCACAAGCGAGCCGCGACCGCGGGTGATCTTGACTGTGAGAGGCGATATCTCGTACTTGAAGAAGATGGCTGGCGTCTTATGCACAGGCGTGACCACGTCATTGAAGTTGAAAGTAAACTGGTACGTGTGCTTTGTCCTACCATCAGGGCTGCATTCGTGGTGGAATGGTTACCATCCCAAGTCCAAGCGACCCGTGGTGCGTGGCACGTACAGTTCAATAATGGTGGGCACGATTTGAAGGAAGTACTCGTACGACACGCCCACTCCGTGCGTAAGGTGACCGTTCTGCTTGGAGATTCCATCTAGCGGCCGAAAGAGGCCTGTAATGTCATCTTCATCTTGATCTCGTACCAGAGTGTTCATCAGTTCAGCTTCTACATTCAGTTGCGACTGACGCCACGCGGGAACAGCGACACCCGGCGGATAGTACACTATAAGTTGAAGAGGTAAGCTCAGGTTACTGATGACATGATAACACGCGTGACGGCTTACCCTTGGGCGAGTCGGTGAAGAAGAGCGAATGAATAGTGTGATGCATGTGGACCTCTTCCGGCAGAACGTTGTGGCCATGGGTCGATAGATGGAAGTTGCCCGGCACCTTGGGTACGTTGATGTACCCAGCTATGCGGCATCCTAAGAAACCGTCAGTGATGCTTGCTGGCATCTTCGCGATGGACTTCTCTTGATGATCCTCCATTCCGCCTCCCTGCATGTCATACTAAACGTAAGCTCAATCCACCAAGACCGCAAGGTTACCTCCAGACTATACCAGGACGTCTTCCGTGTCAAGCGCCAGGTTGTGACAAGGAATTCGAGGCAGAGTCACATTGAAGTTGATCCTCAACTTCTCCAAGTTACGTGGTGTATCAACGAGCATCTGCGTCTCTGTCTTCAGCGAGGCGAAACTGTAACTGTACATCACCAACCCCCACATGCATCACGTCAGCATCCCAAAAGGCAAGAATATCAGATTGCGGGGCGGGCAGGGAGAAAACGCACAGTTCCCAACTGATGAGCAGAAACATAATTGCAAGGCAAGTGAGGGACACGATTGCACCAGGCACAGACCCCTTCGTCAGATCGGATGGTACTTTTCGGTAGAGGTCCCAGCCTGCACGACGAAGACTCATGTCAGACGTCCATCACATACTCAATGATACGCGGGTGAGGAAGCAGGTACTCTTTAGAAAGCTGAGTGAGTTAGACCCTGACATGACTTAGGCTGATGATGTGGGAGGACGTGAAGCAGGCAGAGGCCGTGATGTTACTTCGATTCTGATTGTACAAACATAGGTACAAAGCCGATTTTATACTTTAAGAGCCGTGTGTGAGTGACCCCAAAAACCGAGTTTACAGGACCAAGAAGTGTACGCTGAAGTGACCGCGCAACACAAGAGACCTACCATGGTGGTGTGTCGATCATGGGGTCACTTCTGGTAGTTTTCCTCATCGAGACCTTAACACACCAGAATCTGATGGTCGGCCTGGGTCACCGGTTCGACTCCCCACGCACACCAAGTGTCTTTTTAAAATTGATTTAGAAACGTCGAAACAGGAAATGAGGTGAGGCCAGCGAACAACTGCAGCTCTTGTTTGCCAGAGTACGAACAAGACTAAACAAGAGAAGGGAGATCAAGATCAGGGCAAGTTCAGGGAGTACTCTATGAGAGCCATGTGAATCCTCTTCGTGTGTCCTTTCCCCTCACTTTCGCCGGCTCGCCCGCACTCGTGCCCGCTGTGGCTCCTTCTGCGTGCGTCTTGTTCTCCTCCGTCCCTCGAAATTTCCTCCTACCGCTTAGGCTCATATATTTCTGATTTCCTATTGGTAGCCAAGCGAAGTTCAAAAAGTTGCAACGGCCGTTGGGCCAAAGCTGCAGTTGGGTACCACCATCTTCATTGAGAGAGACCTGCTCACTGCACTGTGCGCGCTTACGAACAAACCTGAACGGACCTGCGCTCGGGTGCTCCTCCCTTTGCTGTTGGATTTTGTGGCCTTGCCCGACCTCACTGACACTGTTTTTTTCGTGCTCTTTGGAATTCGCCACAGATAGAACCGTCTGGTTCCTGTACGACCACCGGCAATACAGCCCAGCCGAACGTTTACCGAAAAACGAAGAAAAAGAACGAAAGTGAAGAGAGAAGGAAGGTGGTGGCCTAACCTCCAGCAGGCCTATCCTTATCGTGCACCCCTCTTCGCTCGCAGCTTCATCGGATGAGGGAGAGAGGGTGACCCTACAGACTACAGCAGGCCACAGTAACGAGTACCTTGCCCTGGAAGGAGGTCAACATAAAACGAGACGTCCCTTGGCCCGGGAGGTGGACGGTAACTCTCAAATCGGAGGAACAAAAGATCGAAAGCGAAGATCAATCGAAAGCGGAGAACGAAAAACGATGGCCTCATCGATTTCATCTTCGTCGTCTTCTGTGCGCCTCTCGGGCGAGAGTACGGAGTTGGCGGGTCAGCCCTACAACCAGCAGGGCATGTTCGCCAAGTTTGCCCGCGGACGGACCCAGCACATGGCCAAAACCAAGTCGGCGCCGGACCTGCGGGACTCGGCTGGCAGCAATACCATCCGCACGAGCGGCGGCAGCAGTGGCGGTCAAAGCGCGACCGGTCTTTCCTCGGGTTCGTCGCGTGTGATGCAGAAGCAGGAGACGCAGAACACTCTGGCCTCACTGGAAGCGCGGTTGAGGCGGGAGAACGAGAAGCTAGCCGATGAAGAGAGCGAGCGCAGCAAGCGACAGCAGGACAAGCGCTCCAAACGACGGTCTGTGGTGGGGTATCTAGGAATGCAGATGAAGGCCAAAGAGGTAAGCAAGGATAGCGACAACGCGACGGCGATGGTGGGATTGATGATGACCGAGCAACAGGAGAACAAGGACAAGAAAGCTGTGCAGGAGAAGAAGAAAGAGAAACGCAGAAGCCTGGTGGCGGACATCACCATGAAGATGGCCAAGAAGGAGAAGAAGGAAAAAGATAAGCGGGAGAAGAAGGAGAAGAAGGAGAAAAAGAAAGAGGAGAAGATGGAGGAGAAACGGCGCAAGAAGCGGTCGTCCTCAATCACCATTCGCAAGAAGGCATCGTCTGATCACTCCTCATCTGCACAAGTCACTCCCGACGTATCATCCTATTCTCTCAACTCTGTACAAGCCGCCAAGCTGCTTCGTGATGCTGGTGTTCAGCCATCTATGGTGCCGCTAACCTCGTTCTCGGTAAGTTCGGGAACCTCGGCCTACACTACACCTTCCAGCGTTCGTTTCCGGGATGATATCGCTACAACTGCTCCGGATAAAACACCAGCCACTGCCAGACCCGTGGCGAACAAAGTGACAAAAGAAGACGACGCTCTTGTGGGCGACTACATGAAGAAGATGGCCAGACAAGAACTACAGGCCTATCAACAGAGCCAAGGTGACGAGACCGTCCTGAGGCGGGCGATACGCAACAAGTTCCTGCTGCATGTGGCTATCGAAGGTATACTTATCCATCTTCAAACTCTCACAATGAGTACATTCTCACTCCTAACTCGCCTTCCATCAGCTGGACACGATGACGTAGTACGCTTCCTGGTTGATAATAAGAAGTTCAAACTCAATACTCCTGATGCGATGGTGCCTTGTTCTCCCCTTGTATTGATTTTGCTGCGGTAACTCACACCTCACGTCAATGTAATAGGGATGGACGCCTCTGCATTGTGCATGTGACTCAGGTCGCATCGATATTATCCTCTTCCTACTCTCCAAGAAACGGTACACACCTGAGTATGATCTTGTCAGGAGAAGTGCAGCTAATCATAGGATTGCGAGTACAGAACGAATGTGCAGAAAGTTACCAGTGATGGGTGCACAGCTCTTCATTATCTGATACGTCACTTTCCCGATCCGTTTACCTCTGACTTCAATGACGTTCTCGAGAAGGTACTCGATTTTATTCTAGAGATTGTAGGCTGTGTACTTATGTCTTTATTGCAGTACGCTCATGTAACAAGCCGCTTGGTATCCATCGGCTGTGATGTGAATGCTACCAACGGGTACGAAAGACATTCAACTAAACAAGTACAATTTAGCTCTAATCGGCTCCTCTGTAGGAATGGAGAGACTGTCCTTCATTGTGCTGCCTTCCGAGGCAAATCAACAGCCGTGCGATATTTGCTCTCGCGGAAGGACTGGGACATTGATATTAATGCAACAACCAAGTAAGTTTGAGCGTCCTGTCTACATCTTAGAGATTCTTACATGCAGCTGGTACGATGTACAGTGCGGGAGAAACACCACTTCATCTCGCGTGCTACAGTGGAAGTTTGGACACGGTGAATGCACTCCTTGAAAACGGCGCAGTCACCAATGTTAAGGGCATCAACGGCACACCGATCGAGATTGCGAAAAGGTACGGAGAAACAGCACAGATCATGACTGGTGACTGTTCTCTTACTCGCCTACTCGGCGACAACAACAGGCAAAATGATAGACGAATCGTGATGGCCTTGCTATCTCATCAACAGAAACGCGAACCAGCGCGATATCGTATATCTAGAGCCGATGCCCAGTATCTGGGCTACGCCTACTCATCTGCTGGGTAAGTTACGATCTCAATATCTCACTCCTTTGCTTTACTGATCATGTCGTGCCGTTACTCAGAGAGGATGGTGACATGGATGAAACCACGGAGGCGGAGTTCATCTCCGATGTCGACGGTGAGCAGGATACTCCTCGATCTCGCCGCATGAGCATCACCCAACGAGATCAATCAGAGCGCGAGGAGGACAGCGACTTGTTCTTCGGCTCGACCAAGTCGGTGAGTCTCGCGCGACATCCGAAACTAACCTCGCCGCATTCACCTGCTCGAAAAATGGCCGCAGTCACCTCGCCCTGGCGCCGCTCTCTCATCGTTGAGAACGAGAAGAAGGAGCATGTGAATGTGCACACTATACTTGAACCTCGCCCGGCATCTTCTATCGTGAAGCTCAACACTGCCAAGAATGACGACTCATTCGACAAGCACTCCTCGAAACCGATCATCTTGAGTGCTGATGATAGAACACTGCTTAAACGCAACGAGAGGAAGCAAAGAAGGAAGAGCAGAGGCTCAACCGCATCTAAGCTATCATCAACGGAGAAGACGAAACGGAGGCGAAACGCGGGCAAGCAGGAACGAGAACTATCCCATCACACCGATACCCACTCGACACTAGGGACTGCGAGACGAGGTGAAGGCAAGGGAAAGGAGAAAGACGAAGATGAGTACGGCGCAGACCAAACCCATACGCAAAGCTTCTCCATCAAACCGCGCTGGGAGGAAGAACAGGAGCAGGAGCAGGAAGCGGATAAAGATGATGAATTCGATGAATACAGCAGTATGAAGAGCAGCGGTGGAGCCGATGTGGTGCATGCACTCGAACGTAGCAGGGAGCACGCTAATATCTCGGATTCTGGAGCACACAGCCACAGTAGACGTACGGAGGATGAGCTGAGCGACGACGCTTGGAAGGCCGCGGCTGAAGGCGAGCAGGATATCAAGAAATCCCAAGAACGAATGCGTCGCGCAATCAGCTTTGACGATCAGGCCTCCACTCGCAAGACAAAGGACCTGCTTGACAAGTCTGGGGACAGTGATGTTCACAAGCTCAAGGCACCACACGGAAAGAAGAAAACGAAGAGCAAGAAGAGCTCCAAGAGCGAAGACGAAGGAGTCAAGCGGCGTGTCAAGAAAACGAAGGATAGTAAGGGACAGGGCGACTCATCGAAAGGCTCGCGTTCAAGCAAAAAGAAGAAGGTAATCACGAAGAAGAATCGGGAGGAGGAAGAGAAAATACGCGCCTGGCTCGAAGAACTGCATCTCCCAGAAGAGTACTTGGACCTGCTACAGAAGGATGGCTTCGATGACATGGCCACGATCCAGCTCATTACGGGTACGCACCAACATTGGTAGTAGGTTGCAACTAGTTCTAATAGTGCTCCACTTCGCAGAGGAAGACTTGGCGGAGATTGGTGTCGAGAAGACAGGCCACCGCAAGCGAATCATGCGATGGGTCAGACAACATCCGGCTTCCCCGATCTACTCTCCACGTCAATCGGTGGCCTACGTTGAAGGCGGCCTGTTCCCGACAGACGACGGCTCTCTTCCCTACGAAACCGGGATCACCTCTACTCCTCCAAACCTTGCGTTTACATCATCCTTCGCCTACTTGCAGGGACAACACGGCGACCTGGCGTATTTACGTTCGCCCCACTCGATAAGCGTAGACTCGCCCAAGGAACGACGCGTTAGAGAGGCCAGAGAGCGCATGCTACGACGCAACTCACTCAATGCTCCGTTGTATCCCAGTTCGATAAATCGCAGTCAGGCCTCACCACTTATGCCTCCGCATGGTACCACGACGGTCGAAGGCACGTCTCCTCAAGAAAGCTCCCCGTTACGGCAACAAAGCAGGAAGTGGCTGAGTGGAGATGACACACCCACGCGCGTGCACAAGCAGCCATCCATCCGCTTGGACCTTCTCGAACGGATCGAAGAGGATCCCCAAATGGCAAAGGAAAAGGAACGACGATTGTACACAACTTCGCCGCTGCCCTCTCCTCGTAAGGTGACCATTGCTGCCACTCCTGCCTCCATGGTCAGCACCAATCGAGTCAAGTCCCTTCGACAACGAGGTACATACATCCGGTCTGAGACTTTGGATCTCGGTCATTGACACTCACTTTCCCTGCAGAGCCGCACCAGGTCTATGTGAAGGCCAACATGAGGCCGACCTCAGGTTCACCTCTTTCGCCCCGAAAGCATGTGATCACCACGATCCCGATCCCTCCCACGAACCACTTCTTAAGCTCATCCTCCCTGTCGGCCAGGACGCTCAATTCTCCCTCCTCCGCGTCCTCCTCGGCCACCTCTTCGCCCCTCCTCTCGCCGCGGCTTCCTCCCTTCACTCGCAAGCCTCTGCCCCGGATGTACTCAGGAGAATCGGATGCATCATCCCCGATCATTCCGGCGTCATCCTCCTCATCCTCTGTCAAACTGCTCTCACCCCGCGATCAGCCAAGATGGTAAGGAAGAGCTGTACATTCCAGAGATTTTGCACTGAAACTTGAAAATTTTCGTGGAATTCATAACCGTTACGTAAAAATGAAACGGTTTATTTATTCTTTATGAAATTTACATAACTTGATCTCTCCTTGAATTGATCATCATTTAATTTAGAGGAAAAAAGGAATGATGGGTGGGAGGAGGGAAGATGAAGACGATCTCACGTGGGTGTTGTCGCCCGATGACGACTATCTGCTGCTCGCCCATCAACTCGAACACTCCTCTTCTTCATCTTCCACGTCTTCTTCCTCTACTTCTACGTCCAGCTCTCGCCGCCGAAGCTCAGGTGCAGCAGCCGTCTCCGGAGCCAAGTCCTCCACGTGTGTACCCCCGCACTCGTCTTTCCCCTCTTCGTCTTCTTCCTCTTCATCATCATCATCGAAACCTGACCGTACCTTACCATCCTCGTTCACTTCGTCTTCTTCTTCTTCTTCTTCATCGAAGCCGATGTCGCTCTCGCGTGGTCCGCCGCCGTTCATCAGCGCCGGCAGTTCCCGCAAGCGCAAGTCTACAGCCATGGATGAAGAAGAAAAAGAAGGAGCCGATGGTGGTGGTGGTGATGATGCACAACGAGCAGGCGCTACGCGATCGGCTTCTTCTTCAACATCGGCCGCAAGCATCGATTGGGCTCCGGTTCCGCACCATACGTCGTCGTCGGCGTCGGCGGCGGCTAGCGGTGGAGGCGGCAGAGGCTCACCGAGTGCCGGTGGCAAGAAGAAGAAGACGTCAGACGAAAATGGAACGGTGGTGACGAAGCGCGCAGCGTCATCGCCATCGTCATCATCGTCTTCGTCGAATACCAAACAGAAGTCGCTTGATCAGTACTTTGGATTCCAGCGTCACACGAGCGCTGGTTCATTGTCGGCCTCGTCGTCTTCATCTTCCTCATCGTCCTCTTCTCCGTCTCGTGGGAAGACACACGCAGCGACAGAGAAGCGACAGGGAACGCGAGGAGAAGGAGAGGGAGAAGGACAAAAGGAAGCTTGGTGGATGCGGCGTGCGCGAGGAGAAGGCAAGACTGGAGGCGATACCGCCAGAGAACAGTGGCGTACTGGGGATCAGAGTGCAAGAACCGGCAGGACCACGTCGGCTCGGGAACGGGTATCCCTTTCATTTAGTTGCTTGTTGTCTTCCTTCCCACTGACGAACTCATGCACTCGTCGCCAGTCCACTAGTGAACGGTTGAATGGTAAAGCATCAAGCAGCAGTGGTGAGAGTTCCTACATTGACCTGTGGTACACATGTCCACCAGCAGTGATCCGTTCTACGTATGACTCAACATACGAATGCTTTTGATGTAGGGACAAGCAACATGTGCGAATGCCATGCTCACCGAAAAATGTTTATTCGGACTCAAGCGCCTACGGAAGCTATACGCAGGTACGTACCTCGACTCTGACCCTGATGCTGCAGGAGCAGCTTGATTGTGTAGTTGAGTTGTCGCGACCCTAATCGTACAATTCTGTGCAGTTGAAAAGTAAATGGGACTTGATACAATCGGCTCTGTCACAACCTATCACTGATTCATTCGCTCTTGAGCAAGCCATCCTAACTTACAACCAGTCTTATCGAGTAAGAAGCACGCACCTTGCTCTGGTTATACGGCCTGAACTAACACCGAGGTTGTATCAGCACAAATGGAACTTTGGTGGCTTGCACACCTATTTCTCAAAGAATTGCAGCTCCCAAGAGCGTAGCCTCTTCTTTGACTCAACGCTGCCTTCTATGATCAATCTTGTCCTCTCGACTAAGGTAACATTGTGCATCGATGAATTCCATAAGTGCGCTCCACATTCATTCATTCACTTGCGTTCACTCAACTTCAGGAGATCTGCCCGGAGCCGATACCGTTTCTAGAGAAGCAGACAAATAAGGTGCTCATGCTCAGCCAGAAGCAAATAGCTTGTCTTCTAGCCAATGCGTTCCTTTGCTCATTTCCTGGTCGCAAGTACGTATTCCTTTCCTCGTTGATGGAGGTCTCTGCAGCGTCTTATCTTACTCCACACACAGTACGAAATCGGGCGAAAAGGCCGTTGGGCAGAAGTACCCCAGCATCAACTTTAGCGATCTCTTCATGAGCCCGCTGACCAGCCAACGGTTAGGCAAGCTTCAATGTATTTTGAACTACTTTACCCGAATCTCTAGCCAGCGTAAGCCTGCCTTCCGAGTATTCTTATGCCTCCCATGAACTCACCTTTCTTCCAAATGCAGCCCTTCTTGGAAACGTATCATTCCACCGTAGAGTCTTATCTCGGTTCCCAGATTGGCAATCCAGTGATGCGCCTCTACGCAAACTAACAGGTACCTTAACGCGCAGTCATCAATTGATATTAGTGGTAATTGAGCCATTCCATCTCTGCTGGTATCCAGTGATGACCAAAGGAACAATTGAAGACGACACGCCAAAAGATGGATTAGGTACGACCGCACTCAGAGTCTCATCTTAACCAACCTGCTTCTGCTCTCCGTATTGAATGTACGTTTTTTACATACTCAGAGGTTGATTTTGCCAATCGATTGATTGGCGGAGGTGTTTTGGGACGAGTACGTATTGCTCACCTGCGTTACCAGCTTGCCTCCTGCTCACTTTTCCTTGACAGGGATGTGTACAAGAGGAAATCCGATTTCTTATCAAGTACTGCTCCTGAGCGAATTTACTGATCCCTATTTGCATGATCCTTAACTTGCCTCCCACCGCAGTCCCGAACTGATCGTAGCGCGATTATTCTGTGCTGAGTTTGACGACAACGAGGTATGACGTCTAGTAATATTGGTTCTTCTATTGTTTCATCTCATGAACTCATTCACTGTACAGTGCCTGGTGATCATCGGCTCGGAACGATTCAACGATTATTCGGGTTATAGTGATACATTCTCGTTTGCTGGCGATCACAAGTACATTCTTCTGTGCAGAAACTCATTCATCTCGCTCTTACATCTCTATCCGGATTTGATCTCAGGGATACTAACTCGCGAGACGATTGGGGCCGCTTGAGGTAATTCATCCATGCCGTACGCATTCATCGCCTTCTTCTGACCAGTGACCAACTATCTCTGCAGAACAACCATTGTGGCCATCGACGCGTTAGAGTTCACTAGATATGGTGCATCGGATGAGTTCCAAGCACGAAGCGTTGACCGAGAACTCAACAAAGCTTACTGTGGTTTTTTGGCTGAGGATGAGAGCAATAGTTCTCTACCTCCCGTTTCGACCGGGCACTGGGTACCACCTTACCTCCCGCACATCCATCGCTGCTCTTTACACTGTTTCTCACCTCTCTGGATGTGTAGGGTTGTGGCGCATTCGGAGGGACGAAGGAACTCAAGAGCCTGATTCAGCTGATGGCAGCTTCGCTTGCCCAACGCGACGTACGTAAGCCAACTGCGTGAAACTAACTAGTGCTAACAGCACCTGCTTAGATGGTATACTTTACTTTCGGTGATGAAACGTTCACTGATCGATTACAAGACATGCATAAGTTACTACTTAGCCAACGAGCTACCGTACATGTTCCTTCTTTTCCTGTCCCGAGTGAGGTCTCATCTTACAATCCGAACGTTCCCCGTAGGTTGGCGAGGTGTACACAGCCATTGCAGAGTATGCCGAACTCGTTGGTGAATCTCAAGGCAGCATGGACCTCTTTGACTTCCTCACCGCCCGATTCAACTGAAGTGGGGTCGCCCCTGAGGTTGATCTTGTATCGGAAAGCAAAGCGAACTAAAATTTGTGGTATGCATAAATTCTTCGCATTCTTTCGGTCGCGTCTGCGCAGAACGATACGAACTCGAAGTTCGAGGAAAGGGGTGATGGCCCAGGTCAGGGGTATAAATGCTGATCATCGGGCAATCCACCCATAACAACCACGTCCTAAGACTCAACACACTACCCACTTTACTTCTACACTCAATCAATATGAGCGACCACAACAACAAGACCTTGGCAAGGAACATGCCTCCGCAAACCGTGCAAAACAGCTTCGTAGGACTGGGTTGGGGACTCGCAGTCGGCACTGCCCTCGGCGGATTCCTTGGTTACCGTACGCGGACAGTGTAGGATCCTTTGGCTGTTGTCGGCTCTAACTCATGTTCCTTTCTCCAGAGGCCGGTAAGAGCGAGGAGTTCAGAGCCAAGATGGCGTGGTACCGGCACACGTACAGCAAGCGAATGACGGAATGGTATCAACGCCAGACGCAGACGTGGAGCAAACGCTTCCAAGATTGGAGCGAAAAGAATAGTGGCACTGTCGATGCATGAGAGGATCAGCAGAGGTGTAAATAATTGCGATTTCCCAAGAATTTCAGTTTCGAAGTTCTTTAGATTCCCGAGGCTGAGGGAACCTTGTGCCCGTGCTGACTTTGGAATGCAAAATATGAGGCGTGAAAAGAATCGCGACGTAGAACTTTTGATTTGCGCGGGAAAAGCTGGGTAGTAACTGGGATGAAGGTGGGGCAATTGCAGGCTCGGCTGCTTGGCCATCCACCCACGGGAACGACATCTACGAAGGGATGCGATCCAAGGCTCGAACAGCTGTTGCGCATGGGTCCCATTTGCCATCGCCTTCGCCAATTCGCTGCAGGGGCGGGGCATCGCTCGCTGCTGCATTCCTCTACGGGGCAGTACCTGCGCGCCTTCTGCTGCGAGCTCGGTGCCATCGTAGATGAATACTGCCACGATGTGCTCGATGTGAGTCCCCAGCCTGATCGTCAGGCCCCTCCCGCTGAGATTGAAATTAAACTTAACCGAGTACGCCTTGTATCAATTTTAAAAAATATTATATATATGGAGAAATAATTATATTATATTTTAAAATATTGTGTACAAATATGGATTAAACTTTTGAATTTTTAAAAAATGCCTAACGGTTATGTGCGCTACGCAGCATTTGAGTATCATGCCGGTGCTTGATCGACTCGTGATGGATCACAACACGACCCAAGGTGGGCCTGCTCTGTTGAACAGGCTTCATCAGGCCAGCTTCTGCGGTGAGGAAGCAGTCCAGCGAGTTGTGGCAAGGCACGTTGCCTTCTGATTGACAGCAATCAATGTACAGGCTGATGAAGCAGGCTGGCTGACAGCGATTTCGAGAGCAGGCTGCAGAAGGCATGCCACAATGTGCTGTTTAGGTACATTGCTGCATGGATCGGACACGGACGACTTGTAGATAATGGAAATGAGTTCTTCGTGCGACCGTCATACTCACTTAGTGGACGCCAAGGTACCTTCAGTGGATGAGTCATGCAATGTTGTTCTTCGATAGTTTTGGCTAATTGTTCCGTCTTTATCCAGAGGATGTCTATCTGGACGAATCGCTGATACCAGAGTACCTGAGTCTTGGTGTATGTCGTCAGATATTGTTCATAGGCAAGGTGCATGCATTCATGTCAGTGAGATATATGGCCCAGCCAACTGACTGACACATGCGCATCAGGCCTACCAGTTGTTTACACAATCGGGAAGCGATCAAGCATGGAAAGCTGACACGGATCTTCTCTTATCGCGGTTACTCGCTCTCTCACGAGCCGATTCCTTTAACCTACGAGCACTGGAGGATACTATTCAAAGCACAAACCGCAGCCTCACTACACATTTTTCCCGATGGCTTCTCTATCACGCTGACATACCAGCGCATCTCCGAGTAGCCCTCCCTCTTTTCACGCGAGTACTTAGAGTCATAACTGAAAGTCTTTTCTGTTGTACGTACAGGCGATGAGAGAATTCTTTTTGCTTGGCCATGGTGAACTTTATCATCGATTTCTTGAAAACGCACAGCCCATCTTCAGCAAGCAGCCTACTGAAGAGGCAGAGAGAGGTAAGTCATTCGAATCCGTACCTAGGATTCATGTGCTAACGATCTGATATACTCGACAGAGCTTAACAGGATATGGAGAGAGGCTCTGTCGATTACGGGCAATTCCAGCTCTGATGGACACAAGAATAAGAAACCGCTCATTGAAGTTCAGCTGGAGGTTCCGCGAGCGAAGAATTACCCTAAGAATTTGCTGAGTAAGGAACTTGCCATTACCATGCTTTGAGCATAATGGTTTAACCTTCTTCAACAGGCTGGGATGGTCTGAAGTTACACTGTACATTCATTTCTAACGTTGGAATACCCATGCTTTTCAATGAAGATATCATAGAAAGGTGCACCACCGCAGCAAAGCGCTTACTGTAGCTCGTATGCTAACACTCTGTATTAGATACAATGAACTATTTGGATTCTTATTGCGATTGCGGCGAGTACAGACAAGCCTTGAACAAGTGTGGACCATACAGAAGCGATGGAAGTTGGCCACGGATAAGACGAAAGAAGGCAAATGTGCCATGAGGCTGGCTTGCTTGCTACGATTAGAGCTAAACTTCTTCATGGATGGGCTCATGCGCTACATCCAGGTCCGTTACGGAATCTCCATTCGCGGCAGTCCTAATGATCACTGACTCATACTCGTGCGTTGCAGGATGTAATTGAAGCTGAGTTTGCAGAGATGTGCCAGAGCCTCACTAGCGACGCTAGAGGCGGTACGGATGTGGAGGAAGTGGTCGGTTTACACGAGAGCTACCTGCGGAGGCTTGCCACCAACTGTGCCTTCTCGCAAATCCCATCGATCCACAATTCACTCACTCAGATCTTCGCTCTTGTATGTAATCCTCTTATCTGACACGTGTTGATGAAGTACTGATTTGTTTGTGCGTGTTCAGGCGCAAGCCTTCTCTGCTTTCTCGATGTCGGGCGACCGACCAACGCAGGATCACTCCTCCACCCTGGCCGCATTCGTAGCCGCATTCCGCAAACATCAGCACTTTGTAGTCGACGTTCTCTCGGGACTCGTTGCCGCAGGACACAAGGGCCGCTCGGCATCGGGGCTGCACTTCTCTGGCCTGCTTCTCCGATTCCAGACTTCTCCCTCGTCGTCATCACTCTTCCTCGCTCCCTGAACTTTGACAAGGTAACCAGCCAAACCAGGCCAGTAATAGTGTGACAAGGATGGAGGCGGGAGTAACCATTGCTTTCAGCATTCTCTTCCCCGCGCTTGTGGCACATCGTTGTATAGGATTTTCAACAAAGCGAACATCAAATGATCATCCACGCACTTCTCCTTTTGCACCTTGGCATTACTTGGAGCCAAGTCCTCATCCATCATATCTCATTTCCTAAGTGCTCCACAAAGATCCGCTATCATCCCAAATATCCCAAATTTTTGTGTGGAACCAAACAATTTCAAAATTTCAAAATGTTTACGAAACTCCGAATTTTGAGATTAATCCAACACAGATTTTTATCCGATGGATCGGAGAGGAGGAGGTCGAGGAAGAGGACGGGGCGGCCACTCTGCCAGGGGCAGGGGTGGGCGAGGTGGTAGGCCGGGTCGTGGCGGACGTGGCGGACGTGGCGGTGGCGGCGCTTCGGCGTCGTTCCGCGATCGAATGCGGCGTAATCGCGAAAGTCTGGAACTTCCGGAGTCGCTACGCGCACAACTCGAAGCCAACAATGATGGAGAAAGCGATGCCATGGGTACGTCTACACTCAACCAACGATCTGGCCGATCTATTTGAGAATAAAATTACAATCAAATTTGTGATAAATCAATAAATCTTAAAATTAATAATCGCAGAAATTGAAAATAAATAGCTAACTTTCAATCTAAAAGATCAAAAAAATCCCTCAATAACAATAATAATGCATAATAATAATGCATAATAATAATGCATAATAATAATAATAATAATAATAATAATAATAATAATAATAATAATAATAATTTTCTTTCCTTTACAGATGGCAAGCCGCGTCCGGTCAAGTGGAGACCGAGCATGTCGCGTAAGGAGAGGCGACAGAAGGAGAAGGCGGAGAAGAAGCAGCGCCGTATCGAGCAGCACCAACGCAAGTTTATCGTACATGTCGCTCTTCTCTCTTGACCTTCTTGATGATTCCATCGTCGTTGTTGCTGGTTGTATGTTGGCGTAGCTGACACTGCACTGTCTCATTGATGATCGATGCAATGCTGGTGCCCGCACACGCACACACGCTCGCACGCTTCTATTAGGAGAGCGCGCCGCAATGTGATGGAATTGAATGAGCTTGATGATGGCGCGGTGTGGTTGATCTGAGTCTGATCTCATCTTGAATGAATGAATGCAGCAGAAGGAATCGCAGCCGGCCGAAGCACAGCGGAACGAGGGCAGTGGAGATAAGAAACGCAAGCGCAACGACTCGGGACCGGCCACTCCTGCTACAGGCACGAAGCCCACCAAGAAGCCCAAGACAACGCCGAAGAAGGGCGCGCAGCAGCAGCAGCAGAGTGGATCAGAGAATAAGCAACCAAAGCAAGTCGGTAAGAAGAAAGCAGTTCGATTCGAGGAGCCGGAGAAGGTGCCAAGATCCAAGCCTATGAGACGGCCGGATCCAGAAGATATAGATCTGGCCTATCTTGAAGATAAGCTAGGTCTCGCAACGGATAGCGCCAAGAAACGTCTTCAAAGCGAGCTGGTGGAAGATGGATTGGACGGTAACATTGTCTCTATCTCTTGTGATGGCAACATACTCACGAAGCTGCCCCCAATCCAGACATTATAGAAGGTCTGTCGGACATGGGATCTGATGATTCTGATGAAGAAGCGAACTCCCGTTTGAATGAAGATTCCTACGAAGGAGATGTGAACGATGACTCTGATGACATGAAGGAAGAGTCGCATGATGACGAGGACGAGGATGAGGACGAAGCTGTTGATTATGAGGAAGAAGATGAAGACGAAATCGGGGATGAAGATGAGATCGAACATGAAATCGAACATGAAGACGAAGACGGCTCAAAGGAAAAGCCAGAGAAGATAGACGACGAGATTGAGAAGTTGGAGGCCAAGATAAAGTCTCTCAAGGAACTAAAGTCCAAGCAGGCCAATAGTGCAAGAGAGCCCCCGGATACACTCGAAAGTGCTGAAGTTGAAGCTGCTGAGGACAATCAGGCACAAAAATCTACGGACGCTAAGCCGGCACTAGGTAGGGCTTGATCCTCCTTATACACGCGTGATGCCATCATTACTGACCTTTTCATCTCTTTGCTGTTCGCTGCCAGGCAAGTACGTTCCGCCATCAATGCGGCAATCTTCTGCCGACGAGAGGCTTAACAGGCAGGTTCGAGGTTTGCTCAATCGATTGACACAATCGAATCTTCATTCCATCGGAATGCAACTCCTCACCATTTACAACGACAACTCGTCCAACTGTAAGGCTCCTCTCTCTTTTGTTTGTGAATCGAGCCAACCCATATTAACATGATTGCAGTGGTGAGCGAGGCCTTCTGCGCGACACTTCTCAACGACCTCGCGGGTATGCGGAAGAGCAGCTCAGGTTTTGTACTCACCTATGCTGGCCTTGTGCTCTTCCTTCACGCTCAGCTCGGAACGCACATCGGTACTGTCACTCTCTCAGGCTGATCTGGCACATTCCCTGTTAACATTCCTGCAGGAGGTTACGTGGTGGAGAAGATCGCCAAGGCTTTCGAGGAAAGCCACGACGATGAAAACTCGGAGGCATGTTCGAATCAGGTGCATAACGTCTCCAGTCTAGAGAAGGCTCATTTAGTGATGCTAACTTACGTGAAACCAGGCACTCATGCTGTGTCACTTGTGCGGATTCGGCGTCGTCAGTGTTGGCCTCATCTATGATTTTATCAAACGTCTCATTGAGTCATTTATACCTCTTGACATCGAACTCCTCCTTTCCGTCCTTACTCGTACGACTTCTGAGCTGCCGATGAGGTCATTTTGTATCTAACGAATCGATATCTTTGGACCTTTGGCAGATTGTGGCTCACAGTTGCGGCATGATGATCCTGCTGCGCTCAAGGAAGTGATCTTAATGATCCAACAAAAGGCGCTGAAGATGAAGGAAGACGCGTCGCCATCATCTTCAACGTCCTCAACAGCGACCGCTGCGGGGAATAAGAGTCTCGAAGGACTTCCTACACGTGTGCGTTTCATGCTGGAGACCATCTACGATCTCAAGAACAACAAAGCCCGGTAGGATATCTGCAGCTCTCGTGAAGATTGTACTGATGGGCAGCGCTGACTGAGATGTCCCTGATGTGAATTGCAGGCAAGCAAGCGAAGCCAATGCAGCGCAAGTCTCTCAGATGAAAGTGATGGTGAAGAAGCTGCTAAAAGGCAAGAACGAAGGACAGGAACTGCGAACGACTTGGCAGGCTCTTCTAACCGGTAAGGGACGCTGGTGGCTCGTAGGCTCCGCCTTTGCGGAAGTGCACTTTGACAAGAATGCAAAGAAAGGTAGGCGCCCACGAATAATGTTGAGATGATCGCTGTGCCGCCATTGATCCTGGCCTGCTCGCAGAGGAAGTCGAAGAGACCCTGGAGGGCTTTGACAGCAGCATCGTGCAGCTGGCTGTTCAGCAGCGAATGACAACGCCCGTGCGAAAGGCTGTATTCTGTATCCTGATGAGCTCAGAAGACTACCTTGATGCGTTTGAGAAGCTCCTTCGGCTCAATCTCAAGAACAAACAAGACCGCGAAATCGTCCACGTCCTTGTACGCTTGGCCATCCCTCTTTGCTAGGCCTATATCACTTACATGCCTTGTCTGCGAATCACAGATCCACTGCTGTGCGCAGGAGCGAGTCTTCAATCCGTACTACGCGCACTTGGCCTCCAAGCTGTGCTCCTTCGACTACAACTACAAGTTCACCCTCCAGTACGCGTTTTGGGATAAGTTCAAGCAGCTCTCCACCCTTCCTGTCCGCACCATTTCCAACCTTGGTCTTCTTCTTGCTCATCTCATCGCTGGCTTCTCGCTCTCCTTCTCCGTCCTCAAGGTACCCCTCACTTGCAATCTTGATGGTACACGCTGCTCATCTCCGTTTTATCCATAGGCGGTTGAGTTTAAAGAACAGATGGAAGCCCACACCACACTGTTCCTCACAGTGGTGGTGAAGACTATTCTGCTTAAGTTCTCGGACGAGGAGGCGATGAAGGTGTTCCAGCGCATCATGGACACGAAGGAGCTCTTCGGCTTCCGCGAGCAGTTGCTCGTGTTCCTGAAGGCTCTCTACGTAAGAGAGAAAAAGAAGCGAAACGACAGCCCAGAGGACCAGAATGAGTGGCCGGTGCTCTCTGACCGACTCAAGCGCGTGCAGCTCATGCTCAAGCACAGCACCACTTCTGCTTTTGATTGAGGGTCTAAAGAATGAATGTTCATTCTTCGTTGAATTGACTCACACTGACCAGCAGTTCAGTTAGCGGCTTTCTCTTTGTGTTCGCCCTCGTTGTCATCGAACTCATCATCTGCAGCTTCGTCTTCGACTTCGGTCTTGCCTTCGCCGAGCGCCTGGAGCAGCTTCACCACTTGCCGCTGGTTGCGAATGAAGTACTTGGCCTGGGAATCCTGCTTGTTCACCACTACGCTGAAGAAGCCTGCTCCTCTC